>JARHVA010000056.1:675000-922500 GCA_037957365.1 Torreya grandis
TATGAGGAGCCTTTTTCATTTATTTTTCTCTTTGAGAACAAACCTTGGCTTAGCCATCTTTCAAGGGAGTGGTCTAAGTGTTTAATTTTAATTTTAAATAGTTGTCCTTCAAGGGAGTAGTATATTGATAGTAGGAAAGGGAATTTACGTAGCTATCTTTCAATGGAGTAGTCTATGTTGAAAAGCATAACTTGAGATTTTGTAAATTTCTCAAATATCCCATTTTTTTAGTCATGGACAAGACTATAGAGGCTTAGGAGTTTTCCACTATGAGGATAAAACCATACCACTATGTAAGTTAACTAAGTGTATAGGAGTAAGGGTGAAGAGGAAGGGAAATAAATGTAATAGAGATGCTCAAGGGATGATCTCAATTTATACATGAGGTAAAGCGATGCTTGTTTAATAAAAGAATGGTTATAGGTGTAAGGCATTTAAAGGCTTAGGTTTTGGCCTTCCCTCAAGAGAAGACAAGTGATAAGTTCCTGAACCATACTTGTGAGTTATGATGTAAGGTCCATGCTAATTAGGAGCAAACTTACCCCATTTGCTTTTTTCCATGTTCATCATGTACTGATTTTATTTTAAGATGAGATCTCCTATATTGAAATATTGCTCTTTAAGATTTTTTTTATAAGCACATTTGATATGCTCTTGATAGATTTGGAGGTGGTTGAGGGATATGAAATAGTTCTCATTAAGCAATTCAAGTTGAGCCAAACATTCTTGGCAAAAATCATCATTAGTATGTCTTGTAAACAAATGGGAAGAGAAGGAGTCTAGACCTCAAGAGGCAAAACAACCTCCATCCTATATACCAATGAAAAAGGTGTAGCACTTGTAGGGGTTAAAATTCTAGTATGATAAGCCCATAAAGCAAAAGGAATGTGTGTGTGCCAATCCATTACCATATCATTGATTACCTTCATGAGAATTTTGGTCAATGTTTTTTTAGAAGCTTCTACCTATCCATTAGCTTGTGGATAGTATGGTGATGTGACTCTTAATTTGATTCCAAATGTATCACAAAGACTTTGAATAGTCTTGTTTTTTAAAGACTTGCCATTATTTGTTATAATATTATGAGGGACACCAAGATGACAAATGATGTGATGGTTAATGAAGTCAACAATTTTGTCAACTTTAGTGGAGATGAGAGGGATAGCCTCGACCCACTTGGTAAAGTATTTAGTGGCAGCAATGATAGAATGATGACAAAGGGATGGATGAGGTTTAATCTCTTCGATTAGATCTAAGCCCCATTGGGAGAAGGGCCAAAAGTATTTGGTGACTTGTAATGCATGACTAGGAATGTGAAGGAGGTTAGTGTGCTGTTGACACTTGACATAACGCTAAATATAATTAGCACAATCTTGATGAAGTGTGGGCCAATAATAGCCCAGTCGAAGGATATGTTTAGCAACAATGTGACCATTGAAATGCACACCACAAATCCCATTATGGACTTCTTTAATATCAAAGGGAGTCTCAGTACTAGTAAGGCATCTAAGGAGAACACCATAAAAACCTCATTTATAGAGAAGTCCTCCTAGTATAGTGTAATGGGCAACATGTTTTATGAAGGCTTGTTTCCCATTATTGGAGAGATTAGGAGGGGTAATAGAAAAGGAAAGATAATACATGAGTTGTTTGTACCATAAGTCTTGTGGGTTGGTTGTTACATTTCTAAAAAAGAGGATGTTAGATGAGACATAGAAGGGTAATGTTAAGCGGTGCATGGTGACATAAATTCATGAAGAGGAGGATGAAAAGGGTATGTGTGAACCAAGTGAAGCCATCATGTCAATTAACTTATTTATAGATTGAGGAACAATTTACAAGAGATAAGAGTCAAATGATCCCAAGAGCATATCTACATGATATTTATACCGCTGCAAAATTTCATTTTTGCATAGGTAAGAACCATTAAATTGGTTAACCACTAGCTAAGAATCACCAAAAATGGTTATAGATTTGATACTAAAAAAGAGAGCTATTTAAATTCCTAGAATCAAAGCCTCATATTCAACCATATTATTAGTGCATTCAAAATCTAGTTTAAATGATAAAGGCATAGGCTCACCATATAGGGGAATAAGAATGACCCCAATACCCCCACCATGTTGACATTTAGATTCATCAAAGAACATCATCATTTGATAGGAGATGTCATCGGTGGAGAGCGATACAATAGATTCATCAGGAAATTCAAGGTTTGAAGGTTGATTGTTAGGTAAAGGGGTAGTAGCTAATTGGTCAGTGATTGTTTTCCCTTTAATAGACTTTTACTGAATGAACTCTAAGTCAAATTTAGAAAGAATCATGAGCCACTAAGCTACATGTTGGTTATGATATGGTTTGGAATGCATGTATTTGAGAGGATCAATATGGGTGACCATATAGGTTTTGTGATTTAGGAGATAATGACAAAGCTTGGAGGCAGAAAAGAATAACATGGGGAAAAGTTTTTTAGTATGGGTATATTGAGTCTCATAATCAATAAGTTTGCAACTTATGTAGTAAACCACCTACTCTTGATGTTGGTCATCTCGATGTGCAATCATAGCACCTAGAGAATGGTCTGTTGTGGAGATGTATAGGGAGAAAGGCTAGTTTTATTTAGGTGGAATAAGAACTAGTGGGGAAAGGAGGTATTGTTTAATTGAATCAAAATTTTCTTAGGAATCTATATTAAAATTAAAGGAGACATCATTTTTGAGGAGATGGTGAAAGGGTTGGCAATGGTCTAACAACTAGGAAATGAAGTGGTGAATTGACTAAGTTTGCCCTACAAGCTGTAGAGTTGTTTGATATTAGTAGGTGGAGGAATCTCTAGGATTTCTCTAACCTTAGCAAGATCAACCTCCATACCATGAAGATAAATGATAAAACCTAAGAGTTTATCGAAAAGAATGTCAAAGACACATTTCTTTGGGTTTAGTCAAACATTATATTAGAGAAGATGAGTAAATATGGTTTTGAAAATCGTCAAGTGTTATTGATGAAGTTTAGGCTTGTTGAGTAAGTCATCCACGTAATATTCCATAATTTTGTGTAAGAGATCATGAAAAATGCAGGTCATGGTGCGTTGGTAGGTTGTACTAGCGTTCTTTAGGCCAAAAGGCATGACTTAATAACAAAAAGTCCCCCGTGGTGTAATAAAGGTTATCTTGTGCTGATCCTCAGGAGCAATGAGGATTTGATTATATCCATAAAATCCATCCATAAGTGATAGAATCTCATGGCTAGTCATTAGATCAACAAGTTGGTCGATACTTGGTAATGGGAAATCATCTTTTAGACATGTAAGATTTAAATCATGATAGTCAGTGAAAATATGGATTCCCCCAGTCACTTTTGTGATGGAAAAAATATTAGAAATCCATTGTGGGTAGTTGATGGGTTGGATAAAGTTAACATAAAGGAGGTGTTGGAGCTCTTCTTTGACAAGGAGAACAATATGAGAATGCAACTTGCAAAGCTTCTACTTAACATGTTTAACATCTTGATTGGTGACAATGTTGTGGGTGACAATAGAGGGGTCACTACTAGGCATGTCATTGTAAGACTAAGTAAAGGATTTTCTATGGTCATTAATAAATGTAGCATAATCGGTTTGCTTAGAGGAATATAAATATTGGCCAATCATGAGGATGCGAGGGTTATCATGAGAGGGCAAGTTGATGTCAATGGTTGATTCATTTAACGTAGCTTGAATTTTGGATGGGAGAGATCATTGGATATAGGAATCATCTGTACCCATCTAGGTGAGAATTTCATCATCACCTTGAAATTAGACAATGTCAATAGTGGGTGAGTCTTCATCAATTATTTTAGGATTAATGAGATGAAGGGACCTTTTTTCCTTACCTTAACAGTAGTGAGAGGCCCCAAATGGATGGCATTTATTGACAAAAAAATTAAGAGGTATAGATACCTCTAATTCGGTAGGTGATGGTGGAGAAGGAGAGACTAGTTCTTTGACAATTGGTTCATGGGAGGTTTTAGTGAGTTTATTTGGTTCATCATATACCACTCCATGCCTCTTTTTGGCATTTTCAATGGTGTTGCTAGTAGGATATTCAATAGGTGTATGGATACCTTGCTCATAACGACCCAAACCAAATCCTTTCTAGGAATATCTATAGAGATAGGTGTGATCAAATCTAGGGTTACTCAGGAAAGAAAAGTCACAGGTAATGCTTGTGGTGAAGAAGATAGATTACTGACAGTGGGAGCTTGATCAATTCCCCCATATGTGAAATTGGTTCGAAGGTTAGGAGGCCCATAAGGGATGACCATCCCAATACAGGGATCATAATTTGGGTTCATGTGAAGCCTTCCATATTCTTGTGGAGTATAGATCATGTCAAGCCTTCCATGGGATCCTTGTTAGGAATTTATGTTGCTAGTATCTATGTAACCATGGGAGTGGAGCTTGTGGAGGATTTAGAAGAATCATGTGAGGAAGATGATGTTTTCAATGGGATGAGAACATCATTAGGACTATAGGTCATGTTATATGTTTTAAATGGAGGTGGGTTAGTAGGTACAACATTTACTTGTCCATCATGTTCAAACTTGACATAGTGGTGCAAAGTTGAGGGTATATATGCCATAGCACATATCCAAGGTCATCCAAGCAGTATGTTATATTGGAACTATCCTTACATAACATAAAATAGCTTGAGAATAGTGTGGGGACCTATATGGATATGTAAGACAATAGTGCCCACCATAGTAGCTATAGTATCATTAAAAGAACATAGTACTGTATCAGTTTGAGACATGAAATTATCAAGAAGGGATAGATATTTGTAAGCATGGGTGGAAATAATAGTAATACTATCTCCTCCATTTATTATGACTCTCTTGATATGATTTTGATCAATATATGTGGTAGTAAAAAGGGCAAAATCTTGATCTTTAGGATGTTGAAGTGGAATCTCTGAATCACTAAAAGAAATCAGGGAGATGGAATTAAGGGAGGAAACCAAAGATACAAGAGGTTGGGGATCATTTTATTGTAGCTCAATTGATTTCAAATCACTAATCAAATCTTGATGGTGCTTGGATGAGTTTTGGATTAACTCATACAAAGACATTTTCATAGGAGTTTGGTGAACTTGTTTCACCATTGAGCTTTGAATAACATCTGAAGATGTTGTTTTAGGAACACCCAAGATGGAAATCTTAGGATTAGGAGAGGGAGTGTCTTTGGTGAAGGGATGGGTCCAAAGAGTAGTAACCTTTTCCTTAGATTTATCTTTTTGGTTTTATGATCGTATGGCCACATTAACTTTGTTGATATAAAATGTCAATGAAGGTGGAGGTAAAGGAGTTACAAAGACATCTTTGGGTTTGAATTTAGGTGGAATAGTAGGAGGCACTATGGATGACAAAGGTGGAATAACAATAAAGTTAATAGGATTATCATTGAAGAGAGTGTTGACATCGAAGTGTTGTTGAATAACTGTTGTGAGGGCTTTACAACTCTCAATATTGCATCTAGGTGATTGATGATATAAACACACTTGTGTATCATCAAAATAAGATGGATTCATTCCAAGAGGAATATGAGGATTAATGGGTGGAAGAGTTATTATAGAATATTGCAATAAATGGCATAGGAAAAAGCTTTGAGAGCCTGTAGGTGGGATCTCACTTATTGTACTAATAAGAGTAGACACCTTTTATTTCAGTGTTGGAAAGGTAATTCTATGTGGTGCTTTGTTTGGTGAAAATGAAGTTACATGATTTGATTTCAATTTATTAGTGTCAGATGTGAGAGGCCTACCAGATGGCAAAGGTAGGAGTGGAGGTAGCTTAACTTTTTGTTTTGCTTGGTTAGGCAATATTCCAACTAAAGTAGAGGGGTGTGTCCCTAAAATGGATGGTAAAGTTGAAGGTTAAGGAAAGGATCAGTGACATATAGGAGAATTAATACTCTTTTATAATTTAGATTTATAAAATCCAACTTGTAGTTGAGGAGTTAAATCTAATTTCACCTGTGGATGAATTAAATTAGAAATGGGGCATACACCTAAGGGCTTGATCTGCTTTAATGTAATATATTCCTATGAGGGTGAGGGTTCTAACATAGATGACTAAAATTTAGTTGTTTTTGGTGAAGAATCTCTATCATTGTCAAAGACCTTGGGGTAAAGGGTAGTAAGAGGGTTGGTAGTAAATGTTGACATTTGTTATGTTGGATACAGAGTTTTAAGCTAGTCCCAAAATGCCACATGGTTTAGCTTCATGGAGTCAATAAATTTTAAAAATTTCACCAAACACAAAAAATGTTTAGATGAAGTTGATGTAGGCCTTATAGTTGTGTTTTTAGAAGGATACATTGTTTGGGAGAGAGGGAAATTGTTGTTTTCTGCTACTTCAAGTTAAAGATGAGAAATAACCACAATGGGGTCCTCTTCAATAGAGATGGGAAAAGAGACATGGTCTACCATGGGTGGAGGGGAGGTAGGAGAAGAAGGTTCCTTAAGAGGGTAAAGCACATGTATTATGTTTCCCTCAACATATGGGTGAGGCATGGGTAAAATATGATCCTCCATAGGTAAAAGAAGGGGTAAGAGTGGTACAATTATAGTAGGCACAATAGGTCTCTCATCCATTATGGGAGTAGATGATACTGACTCCTCTAAGAGTAAAGGTGAGGTGGGTGAGGCACTAATCTCTATAAGTGGAGGAGAAGTAGGTGAAGAAGGTTACTCAAGAGGGTATAATGTAGGAATGATGTTCCCTTCAACATGTGGTTGAGCAATAGGTAGAGTGTGATCTTTAAGTGGTAAGAGGATAGGTAATATTGGTGTAAATGGAATTGGCATTATGGGCTCCTAGGGTGGCAAAAGGAGTGGTAAATGAGGCTCTTCCTCATGAGGGAGTGGAATGGGTGTAATAGGCCCTTCTACCTAAAGAGGGAGAACAGGTGAAACAGATGCCACTAAATGTGGGGGAGGATTTGATGAAATGGATGTCTCTTATTGAGGGGAAGGGTGAACTAAAGGAAAAGGAAAGACCATATTAACTATATGGATATTATGATCACCTGAGTTAGTTGTGGATTGGATAATATGCTGATTTGGTGAATGGTTAGGAAAAGGGTGTTTAAACACATCCATACTTTGATTGGGGGGTGCATTAGGATTATCCAAGATGAGATCACCTCTATCAAGAATATCTTGAACAATGTTCTTGAGTGTCTTGTAGTTATTAGAATTGTGGCCTTTAACTTGATGGTAACCGCAAAACTTATCTTCCTTGTACTAGGTTAGGATAGGATGGGAAGGGCTAAACTGTGTAGGAGGTTTGATCTGAGGAAGGGTTATGATACCTTGTTGCAATAGTTTCTCCAAGATAGATATATATGAATCTCCAATGGGAGTGTATTATCTTTGTTCATATATATGAATCTCTAATTGGGATTCTTACTATGCAACTTAACTTTGCCTTCATCTATAGTGTGAACCTCAAATTTTTGTGCCATTGTAAAGGCCTTATAAAATGTGCAATTTTTTTGTACCTATAGTGTGGATGAGATGTGCTTAGCACATGCCCTTGAGAAGAGCTCAATAAGCTCAGGATGGGGTAAGGAGAAAGAGAGTTGATTGATCAAGCTTCTCCAATGAGCGACAAAATATGTAATAAACTTATCATCAAATTATCTGATAAAATAAAGGGTTGTTATAGAAACCTTCTTAGAAATGTTAATAGAGAAATGGTGTAGGAATATTTGTGCAAGTTGGGTATATGAGAAAAGGGAATGATAAGGTATAGAGCTTTACCAGTCCAAGGCAGCACCTAAAAGAAACATAGAGAAAGTGTGAAGTAGTAGCGCATCATCATGCTCTATTAAATAACAAGCATGTCTAAATGCTTGAAAATATTATTGTGGGTCCTCTTTACTCTAGAAATGATTAAATTTAGGGAGTTTCTATTGGATTAGATAATAGTGAATAGGCACAAAAGGATGGATTGGTTCATTGCATATTTGATCATAAGATAACACATTCTTTAAACCATAAATGGATGTCTCTAGATTAGAAATCTTATCCATCAACATCTTAATAAGCTCTGGAGGGGGATTAGTTTGAGGAATACCTCCTATGTTATAGGGAATTTGATAAGAAGTAGAGGGAGCATATGATATAGCCTGTTGAGTTTGTGTCAGGGAAACATAAGGATAATGAGTCATAGGCTGAGGTGTGAAAAGAAAAGGGGCTTGTCACATTAGGTTGGAGACTACACCTTTGTTGGTTATTATTACTGCAGGTTGGATTATTGACATGGTTACAATGGATGAATGGTGAGTCATAAATCAAGTAATTATAGACACAAGGGTAGATGAAATATGTACCACTAAATTCTAGAATGGGGTGTGACTTGGTTGAACTGGTTGTGGTTGTGACATTAACGAAGTCACACTAGGGTTTAGGTGGGCTTGGGTAGTTGGAGATGCTACACTTTGAACATTGTTTATAGTTGGGTTACTCATCTAAGTGATGGTTTAGGTAACCATGGGGAAAATAGTGGAAGTAACTAAAACTGAGGTTGTCTCTATTAAAGGGGTTGTTATACCATAAATTGGGTCACCTAAAGAATTATGGTTTCAGTTCATAACAAGGTAATTTTGAAGAGATGCCACATTGTGATCAAGAAATTTAGCAAAATCTTGATCTCCCTCAGGCAAAATGGGAATTTAGTTAGGGCTGGGAGTATGCTCTCTGTCTGAAGTATGCTCCATAATAGAATTGAAAGTGAGAGGGGAAGGTATAAGTGGTTACCAAATTATATAATAGGTAAGAATTTTGGCTTGATCTCGTGTCAATACCATGTAAGAGGATGTATAAATAGTATTACTACGCTATATTTCAAATAGAATAAGGAAAAACTAGGTTTGAGTGTAGGTAAATGGGTTATTTTATCTTGTTAGTTTGAGTTGATGAAATTACATAGTCGCTGACATCAGTCACTTGACTGATGTTGGTAGAAAAGGTTTGCCAATGCTAGTCAAATAATTGATGTTAGTAGGTAAAATATGCTGATGACGGTAGGGTGAACTAATGTTGGTCACTGTGATATCCTGGGAGACAAAAAATATATTATTTTAAGAAATTAAAGGTTGAAACTAGGTAGAATAGTGGATGCAAAAGGTTTGTGTAAGGAAGAACACTCAAAAAACCTAAGATAACAGGTTATACAAATCGAGTATTAGAAATAGTATTGATTTTGTGAAACAATAAGAAAATATCCTTACCAACTCAAAAATATAGAAGGAAAAAGCAAAGTAGAAAAAGAACATATAGCCAATAACTATTAAGTCATAGAGATTAATTTTTCATCTAGTGTTGGTTTATGCATTAATCAGATAGTGAGAAGAGAATTTGGTTATCGAAGGTACTAGAAAGCAATCTAGAGCTAGTTTCAAGTTAGTTTTAATCTATGTTAGACCAAGTACATGGCTTATTATATGAGCTTTCTCTTCACACTTCATGAACTTGGAGTCAAGCCAAGCTACTTAGCCAAAATATACCTTCTATCTAGAGATTATACTCCACTAGAGAATGGAGTAGGTTCTCCCCTTGGTGGTGAAATCCAAGTAGGATAGTCAGGTAGAGTAAGGTGATCCACCAGGTGATGAAAACCTGATGGGCCTTTTTTTAGGTGAGTTTATATGTTTATTTATGTAAATGTGATTTGGTTTTATAACATAGGTGCACTATAATTTATTCAAAATGCTTGTAATTAACTAGGTGAATTGATATGCAATAAGCAAACTATGAAATGCAGTGAGTTTTAAACCTAAATCTGAAATGTTTAGATTTGAATGAAAATAGAGATGAAATAGGAATAGAGTATTAATTTCACTATTCTAATATGCATGCAATAGGAAGTAAAGAAAGGATTCTCTCTCTCTCTCTCTCTCTCTCTCTCTCTCTCTCTCTCTTTTTGTAAAAGAAAATGACAAATTGGTTTTAGAGGCAAGGAGAAAAGAAAGAAAATTTTAGTTTAATGCTTTTTAAAAAGAAAGAAAATATTAAATTTTTTATTTTAAGAGAAAAGAGAAAGAAGAAGTGCAAGAAATGAAATTTTCACTATAATGCACCTATGTGAATGTTTAAAACAAGAAATGAACCCAAGGAAAACTCTAGGGTCCCACCGGACATGCCATAAATATTTCACTAAATTTTGTTTATTTTAAGTCTAAAGGAAAATAGAAAGAAGGATGGGAATAAGTGATTAGGAAGAACCTAGATTTGGTTTGCGTGTCATATCTAGATGTTGTGAGCACTCTTCTTTGGCTGGGGAGGACTACTTGAAAGTAAGAAAACACTACTACAAGATGTTTGTTAGTAGTTAAATGAGTGGGATGCCAAGTTATGCACTTGTTCTAGGAAGTGTGAAACTTCCTTAGAGATGACAATCCACTTTTGAAAGATAAAAGAATAATAAATAATTGAAGGAGAGGTAAAGAGAGAGTGCAAGAGAGAAAATATTACCATTATTAACAACTTGTATGCAATAGAGAGTGATAGGGTACATGTGATGTACTCTATTTGTATTTTTGAAGTTATTTGGGTAGGTTTTGAAGAGGCTATGAAATCCATATTTGCCAACGTTAGCAGGGGAGTGACTGATATCAATTATACTGCTAAGGTAATTAGTGAAGTGACCAATGTTGGTAAAGCTACCGAAGTTGGTAGGGGAAATAATGGTCTAGGAGCTTGTAAAAGGCTTTTTTAAGTTTGAGAAATGGTTTGGATCAGGTCAAGGAGGTTGGGAGAGTTATGAGAGAGAGATTATGGCTTGGGTAGGTCTGGTTAGAGGTTTGGAATGCCAAGATAAGGGGAAACAAGTGAGGATGCTTTATAACTCCCTCATGGGGGTACAATCAGAAGTGTGTAAAGCAATGCAGAGTAGATATAAAGAAATAGTAAAATAAATGTTTAAATGACCTATAGTATAAGTGATGTACTTAGCTATAGTGGTCACTAAATAATAAGTGCCAGATTGATGATCCCTAACAAGGAATCCAAACCTAAAAGCCTAAATAGAGAGAACAAGTGGGTGTTGTTGGTCCTCAAGAGATCAGTTATTGATCATGATTGACTTATGCAAGATGGTTGTATGCCAAGATGTTGAAAATATAATGCCCAAAGGTTGAATGTGAGTAATAATGAATTTTCTTAATTTTTGTTGACTTGAACTTTAGGTTGGAGTTTGGCTTATATTATTGATGTCAGTGAGCCAATTAACATCGTTTGTGGGTTGATAGATGTCAGAGGCCCAAGAATAGGTAAACCTTACTATTTTTGGCCTATTTTTAGTTGTTATTCATAAGAAGTGTGACACCCATTATAAAATAATAAAAATAATAGGTTAAGAAGGAGGTAGTTGATTAGGAATTTAGTTTGGAAGTGGGAATAAGTCTTGGGTAGTTAGGATGAAGGGACCAAGTCTTGAGGTGACTCATCAGGTGAGAATTAGTCATACGGTGAGGTGGCCAGGTAAGGTGGACATAGGGGTTTTTAATTAAATTAATTAATTATTTTAAATTAATTAATGTGTGAGGGGTAAAGTATGGGTTAGGGAGATTAATTTTTATTATTGAAATGAGCTTAAGGGGGGTTTTGACATAGGGAGTTACGCATGTGTGTGTGACATAATTTTGATGTCTACACATGGCTACATTTGAGAAAGTAGGTCACCAATCATGATCATATACTTTTTCACATTTTTTCCTGATCAACCCTCTACTACACTAATCATTCATTTAGATGGGGTGAGTAAATTATGGTATGAGCAATTCATCCATCTCAACTATCACTACCTAGATCAACTCAGTCATCATAACATGGTTTCCATGAGTCATGCTTTATGATAATGTTTTTCAAGGTTGCATGCTTGGTAAGCATCCTAAGGAGAAGTAAAATAAAGGTAAATCATAGACAAATAAATAGATATTAGATCTTGTCCATAGTGACATTACGGGTCCATTTCTAAAACCTTCATTCAAATAGACTAAATATATGCTTACTTTCATCGATGAATTTTTAACGTATATTTGGGTGTATTTTATTAAGTAGAAACTAGAGGTCTTTGCTAATTTTAAGGACTTCAAGGTGCTTGTAGAAAAATAGATAGATAAAGTCATCACTATTTTGTGCACTGATAATAATGGTGAGTATGTCAGTGACCATTTTTATAAACTATGCACAACTTAGGGTATTGAACTACAACATACATTTTCATATAGTCCTCAATAGAATGGTGTTTTAGAGTGATAGAACAAGTTATTAAAGGACATGGAAAATTGTATGTTACAATCTAAGTATTTTGCACCTTGGTATTTGGTTGAGGCCATTAAATGTGCTTGTTATATCTAAAATTGTGTTCCTCATAAAGCATTAAAGGGAAACACTCCATTTGAAACTTGAAGTGGTCAGATACCCATAGTGAAGCACTTCTAAGTGTTTAGATATCCTTCTATGGATCACATTTTAAAGAATAAATATAAGGCAATGTAACCTCAGAGTCAATGTTACATCTTCATTAGATATACTAATGGTGTTAAGGGATAAAAGCTTATCCATTCCACCACTCATGAGTTTTTCTTTGAGAAAAGTATTTATTTTCAAGAGATTCTTTCTAATTTCACACTTGAAACCTCTCCCCTTCCTTGGGCACACTGAGATTTGATGACAATTGTAATGATTTAGATCTACTAGAGTATCTTTTTAATGATCTAAATTCTTATTCTAGTTTTGATGATGATAGTAGTGATGAGGACTCACCTCCTCCTCCTAGAATATCTTCATATGATGAGGAATATCCTCCTAACTCTCTTACATCTAGATCTATTTGGATTAGATAAACATTGGAAATTACTATCAATTGGGTTTGATATTTGTTAGATACCAGGTTAACATATTCACTATTCTAGGATACCCCACATGATTTCATTACATTTTTTTCAAATCCACAATAATTTTATGAGGCACCAAACAATCCTGAGTGGGATAATGATATGGAAGAGGAACATGGTTCCTCACTAAGGAAAAAAACTTGGGATTAAGTCCTTATTCCCAAGGGAATAAAACTTATTTGATGTAGGTGGATCCATCAAATTAATTTTTTAGCAGATTGGTCCATAAATAGGATCAATGCATTTTTGGTAGCAATGGGTTTTTCTCATGTACCTAGTATTGACTATACTAAGATGTTTTCCCTAGTTGTGAAAACAAACTCAATCCAATTTAATTACACCATTGTTATAACACATCACTAGGATGTTCATTAGATGGATGTGAAGAGTGACTTTCTTCACGGTGACCTCAAAGAGTAAATATACATGGATCAACCATAATGATTTGTGAAAGATTCATCTTTAGTTTTCAAACTTCATAAATCTATCTATGGTCTCAGATAAGCTCCTTGAGCTTGGTATGCTAAGATGAAATTATTTCTTATTTTGATTGGGTTTACCATATGTCATTCTAATTTGAATGTATACATGTTGTGGTAGGATGATTCATTGATGATTCTAGTTCTCTATATAGATGATCTATTGATCATAGAGAGTTATTCATCCACCATAATAGTAGTGAAAACTACTTTACCTAAGAGGTTATTAATGAATGATTTAGGCTTGTTGCATTACTTTATTAGGATTTAAAATTTTTAGTCTGACTTTAGGATCATTATTACATAATTTATGTATGTTCATAATTTTTTTGCATGGTTTAACATGGCTAATTATGAACCAGATATAACTCTTTTTTTGTTTAGTGTGAAGCTTGAGGATGATTGTCTATCTCCATTGGTTGATGTTACCTTGTATCAACAACTTGTTGGTAATTTCATTTATGTTACACACACTAGACCTGACATTTCATATGCACTGGGAAAGGTCTCTAGGTTTATGAAAAAATCACATGAGTTGTAATGTAAATTAACTAAATGGATTCTCTAATAAAATCAAGGTAATCATAGTTTCAAGGTTCACTATGGAGCAGGTATTGACATTGACTTATTTAGTTATATATATTTATATTAGGTTGGAGATATTCATAAATACAATTCTATTTCAAGATAGAGTTTCTCCTTTGGTTCAACACTAATTGTTTGGTCAAGGAAGAAGCAAACTATTATTTATTTATCTTCTATTTAGGAATAATATAGAGGATTTGTTAATATTACCACTAAGATTATTTGGGCCCAGGGGATTCTCACTAATTTTATCATCTAGTTTTGATGACCAACAATTATTATCTATGGAAACCAAATCATAATCCATATATATAGTAATCTGGTCATCCATTAATAGACCAAGTATATCAAGATTCACATGCATTTATTTTGGGCATTTGTCCATGAGTAAGTCATTGATCTTCACTACATCCATACAATGAAGCAAATTTCTAATATATTAACCAAAACCTTCACTAAGAGAAAGTATATTAATTTTTTGGCTCTTCTTGGGGTTTAAGAAACAACGATTTCTTCCTCCTCCAGGTGATAATCTCTATATACTTGGGTACCTGATTATCCCTTTGTACTAGGACCTAATTCTTCTACGCACCTAAGTTATGATTAAGGGGAATGTTAGTGTAGGATTTTCCCCACTATGTGGTTTTATCTATATGGTGTAATTAGATTGCTTAGGTTAATAATAGATCATTACATGAAATGTACTTCAAGTCATTTTATAATTGTGAGTTAAGTTAATTATATTTTTGGGTGACCTAATTCCTCACTATATAATGTACCTTCCTGTGTACATTTTGGCTAAAGAATGATGGTAATACAAATTTTTGGTTATGAAGACAAACTTCTTTCATTTTGAGTTGTTCTTTAGATTTCACTACTTCATACATATTCAACTTTTTACATTCAATCATATCTAATATAATTATCAATTGCGACCCACTTTGACATCAACTTATATCTTCTTTAAAAGATTATCACCATAGTAATGACATTTTGATTAGATATATGCTTTGAAACTTAATTTATAAATTTTATTTCCCTATGTTTATGAGTAAAAAACCCCTATTAGAGAAACAAAAATAGTTGTACATCTTCTCCATGTAATTGTATGACATATGGATGAAGTAATGGTGTCACATGTTTTAAAATTTTGATTTGTGTTTATTTTTATTTGATGCCAGTAAGAAAAATGTTGTTTAAATGGATTTGTTTGACATCCACCATTTATTTGTTCTATTATACAACATTTGATTGGAATTTTCAGTAGTGAGGTGTAGCAACAAGAATAAAATTGCTTGACACAGGGGTTTCAAAATATTCAAAACTTGATTTTATTAAATACATGCAAACTTGGTTTGGTGGGATCCAAAAATTAGTAATTTATTTTTGGTAAAACAAAAAAGGGGTATTTATTTTATGTTAGGTTATTCATGGATGAGTGATGTTTTTTTCAAAAACTTGGAAAAACATAGTTTATTAATATGTCAATTAGGCTTGTAGTGTAGTTGGTCAATTTTTATTTTTTTTTTTATGTCAGTTATTGAAGATAGGTCAAGAGTTCAAAACCTACAAAGCATTCTTTTTTGCTGCATTTGTCATTAAGTACCTTGTATTATAGTAAGTTTATTGACTAATCATTATTTTTATGAAGGTGGTTCTGTGACTAGATAATCTCTAGGCTTTTGGACATTTTTAACATGTTTGAATGGTGAATTTTATTATTTTATGATTATTTTAATTTTTCTTATGTCAAATGCATTGAACATTATGTATAAGGGTGCATTTTTGGTAGAAACCAACACCTTAATAGTGACAAAGTTTCTCATTTCATAGAATCTTATACTTGTACTATTGGGATTATCACCAAATGCCTTGACACCAACTATGCCATCTATTACATTTCCATCAAGATTTATCTGATTGAAAAAGTATATGCATCTCAATGGAGGTTAGAGGATCTATTGGAGGCTAGAGGATAATTTCCCTTCTCCAGTTGGCTATTCACTTAAAGTTTGAGTATAATGCTTGAAATTCATTTTTTATTAGTAATATTATTATTTTCCCATATTTTTGTTACATTTAGTTCAATTTTATTATTGTTTATTTCATTGATATTCTTACTTAGCAATAAAAAGAGTAGTTTTGATTTGGTTTTTGACAACAAAGGCTTCTTGGATCTCACCTAAATGGGGTGAAGATACTGTATGGCCTTCGATCAGTCACATGTGATTGTATGAGTTATTGACACCATAGTGTTAAGTAAAGGTTTTTCAGCATTTGTTGGGCATTAGAGAGATGTGTTATACATGCTATTGAATAGTCACTTGGAAGGATTTATTTGTGAGACCTTATGTCAATTGATATGTTTGAATAGGCTTTGATCATGTTCTACTATAGTACAACAATAAATGGTCAAAGGGGATGAACATACCTTAATCATATTCATCATTCATGTCACAACTATTAGGGTAGTAGTATTCTTAGAGGTGGCATCGGTTGGTCAGACCATGATATATAGTGTTCTTGTTACAAGTATGGAGGATATTTTTGATGAATTTATAGTAATATTTCCAGATCATATTATATATCCATTATTGGATCAAGGGGGTTTGTTGGGTTAGTTGATTGAAAACATTAGTACTTTAGTTTTGATATTTAAATAAATGTATATGGGACATAATCTACTTTATTTGAAACCCCTATTCATGAATTAACCTTGTATTTTGTTAGTAAGTTAGTTTTTTATAGTTTAAGAGTTAGTTGGGTCCTATAGTGGAACCACCCTATGAAATCATTTAATAGTTTGATCTTTATAAATGTTTTCATTAATAATATTTTACCTTTGTGTTCAAAAGTTATCAAATTGATACAATTATAGAGGATGTATTTGAGGCTAGAGAATAATTTCCATTCTCAAGTTAACTATTCACTCAAAGTTTGGGTGTAATGTTTGAAATTCATTTTTAGTAACAATAGTATTTTCTTTTTCTAGTTTTTTGTTACTTTTAGTTTAGTTTTGGTTGTGTTCAATTCATTGATATTCCCGATTAGGAATAGATAGAGTAATTTTGATTTAGTTTTTTGCTACAAGAGTTTCTCACATCTCACCTAATTGGGGGGAAGACACTATATGGCCTTTGATCAGTCATTGGTAATTGTACGAGTTTACATAGAAGTTGTTAGCACTATGGTGTTGAGCAAAGGTTTGGAAATAGTTATTAGGAATCAAGGAGATGTAATATATATAGTGTTGACTAGTCACTTGGATGGATTTCTATGTGAGGCCTTACGTTGATCGATATGGTTGAATAGGTGTTGATGGTGTTCTATTATAGTACAATGCAAAATGGTCAGATGGGATGAACATACCTTCATAAAATTCATCATTTGTGTCACAATGCATAGGGTAGCATGCTTTTTGGAAGCAATATCGGTGTATCATTACGATGATGTATAGTGTTCTAGCTGTAGGTACTAAGGATATTTTTTATGACTTCATAGTCATAGTTATGAGTCATCTTTTATACACATTATTAGATCAAGAGGGTTTGTTGGGTTGATTGATCCAAAGTATTAGTATTTTAATTTTGATATTTAAATAAATATATATGGGACATGATTTACTTTATGTGACACCCCATTAGTGAATTAACTTCATAATTTTTTAGTAAGCTGGTTTTACTAGTTAGTAAATTAGTTGGTTCACTATTTGACAGTTAGTTGGGTACCGTAGTGGAAACACTTCATGAAAGATTTAAATAGATTAAACTATGTAAGTGTTTTCAATAATAATATTTAATCTTTGTGTTCAAAATTTATCAACATCATATAAAGTAGATTTTAGTTTTACCTATGCACTACCCAATCCTAATAAAGAAATTAGTTTAAAGTTGTTTGTTTCTTGAACCTTGTTTACTATTTCTTGATGACATTAATAATAAATCGCTGTAAATATTTCTTAGTGAAATATTTTTATAATTAAAAATATATTTATGGCATGGACATGTTTTCTTTTTTATAATCTATGTGGAGGAAGATCTGACATGATGTGACAACTACATAGGTATAGGGTTAAGGATGGTGTTAACCTTTTATCACTATACCTATTGATTATACAAACAATATTGCATCATAGAGAATTAACTATACCATATTAATATTAACTTATGCAAATTAAAAAAATTAATAGATATGCACAACTAATAAACAACATTATCATAGAAAATAATAGACCATTTTGTTCCACTACCATATAACTCTTTCCTTACTTTGATTGTAATAATGATAAGATATAAAAATTCCATATCTCATATTGGAGGTTCAAACTCTATTAAAAAATTTTACATTGCAATGCTTTTCATGGATGGAAAACCCCCAAAAAAATACATATGCACTAATATATAAATAGCATTTGTAATATAATTTATTTAACATTTTGCTTGCTTAGATTGTGTGCAAATGGATGCTACAAATCTAAATAAAATAGTCACTAGAATAGCATAGAATGGAGGTGAATAACGCTGATTCATTGATAGAACCAGAAAAGCATGGGAATTTTCAATAAAGAAACAAAAATAAAAATAAACGAAACCTATGGTGTTAAATTTTGATAAGCCTACTATGAAATTCTATTCATAGAGTTCAAGGCAAACAAGCCATATGTAATTCTAAATTTCAATGAACTATACAACCAAGTTTAGAATAACCCAAAATAATATTTCCCTCCTTTTTTATCTATTTTTTTCAATTGTCTACCTCCTTAATAAATCCACAGACCATGGTCTTCTAGAATTTCTATGCAAATAAATTGAAGAGAAGTTGTATACTTTGATTGACCATTCAAGCAAGCAGTGGTATATATCAATAGAAACATGCATGACTCCAATAGAATGTTGGTCGTAATTAGGCTTTTAGTTTTGTGATAATTTTCAAAGAGTGGAAATCATGAACTATGGAGGAAAACCTCTAGGAGCCTACATAAAGGCAGAGTAGAATGAGACATATGGGGAGGGCCTAAACAATTGCAAGAGAATGGAAATCACCTTGGAAAACCCAATATGGGAGATAGAGGACATGACACATACCATATTGATGAGAGATATGATCATCCTTCCCATGGGTGAAGTTCTCATAATCAATGGTGCTCAGAATGGATCTATAGTATGGCAAGTATTGATAACTTGTTGACAATCTCATTTCTGATACACACACTAGATCTAACATTTCATATGCACTAGGCATGGTATCTAGATTAATAAAAGAATAACATGATCTATAATGGAAATCAATTAAATGGATTCTCCACTAAACTCAAGGTAATCATAGTTTCAAGATTCACTATGGAGCAGGTATTGACATCAACTTATTTAGTTATATAGATTTATATTAGGTTGGAGATATTTAAAATTATAATTCTATTTCAAGATAGATTTTTTCCTTTGGTTTAGGTTTGATTAATTTGTCAAGGAAGAAGAAAAATATTATTGTTTTAACTTCTACTGAGGAAGAATATAGAGTTGTTAATGTTACCACTACGGCTATTTGGGTCTATAGGATTCTCACTAATTTTATCATCCAATTTTGAAGATCAATAACTATTTTCTATGATAACCAAAGCATAATCCATATATGAAAGAATCTTATTCTCTATCAATGGACCAAGCATATCAATATTTACATGCATTTCATTTGAGAACTCATCCATGATTAAGTCATTGATCTTCACTACATCCATACAATGAAGCAAATTACCAATATATTAAACCAAAACCTTCATTAAGATCAAGTATATTAGTTTGTTGGATCTTTTTGGAGTTCAGGAAGCTTTGAATTCTTCCTCTAGGAGATCATCTCTATATAATTGGGTACCTCATTAGGCCTTTGTATTAGGACCCAATTCTTCTACTCACCTAAGTTATGATTAAGGGGAATGTTAGTCTAGGCCTTTTCCCACTATGTGGTTTTATCTATATGGTGTAATTAGATTGCTTAGGTTAATAATAGGTCATTAGGGTAAATATAATTTAAGTCATTTTTTAATTATGATTTGAGTTAATTGCATTTTTGGGTGACCTAATTCCTCACTATATAATGTACCTTCCTATGTAATTATTGGCTAAGAAATGATGGTAATACAATTTTTTGGTTATGAAGACAAGCTTCTTTCATTTTGGGTTGTTCTTCAGATTTCACTACTTCATACATATTAAAATTCATGCATTCGATCATATCTAATCTAATTCTTGATTGTGTCTCACTTTGACATCAACTTATATGATCTTTCAAAGCTTATCACCATAGTAATGACATTTTGATGTAGATATATGCTTTGAAACTCAATTTATAAATTTTATTTCCCTATTTGTATGAGTCAGAAACCACTGTTGGAGAAATAAAAACATTTTTACATCTTTTCCATGCAATTTTATGACATTTAGATGAAATAATGGGGTCCCATATTTTGAAATTTTGACTTGTGTTTGTTTTTATATGATACTAGTAAGAAAAGTGTTGTTTGAATGGCTTTATTTGACATCCACCGTTTATTTTTTATATTGTACAACATTCAATTGGAATGTTTAGTAGTGAGGTGTAGCAATAATAATAAAGTATCTTGACAAAAGGGTTTCAAAATCTTCAAAACTTGATTTTATTAAATACATGCAAACATGGTTTGGTGGAATCCAAAAATCAGTAATTTATTTTTGGTAAAATGAAAAATAGGTATTTATTTTATGTTAGGTTATTCATGGATGAGTGATGTTTCTTTTCAAAAACTTGGAAAAACATAGTTTATTAATATGTCATTTAGGCTTGTAGTGCACTTGGTCAAAACTATTTTGTAAGCCACTTTTTGAAGATAGGTCAAGATTTCAAAACCTACAAAGCATTCTTTTTTATCGCATTTATCATTAAGTACCTTGTATTATGATAAATTTATTGACTAAGCATTATTTTTATGAAGGTGGTCACGTGACTAGATAATATATAGGCTTTTGGACATTCTGAACATGTTTAAATGGTGAATTTTATTATTTTAAGCTTATTTATATTTTTCTTATGATAAATGTATTGAAAATTATGTATAAGGGTGCATTTTTAGTAGAAACAAATAACTTAATAGTGAAAAAGCTTCTCATTTCATAGAATCTCATACTTGTGCTATTGGAATTATCACCAAATATTTTGACACCAACTATGCCATCTATTATATGTCCATCAGGATCTATCTGATGGACAAAGTATAAGTGTCATAATGGAGGTTAGAGGATCTCTTGAAGCCTGCAGGATAATTTACCTTTTATTGGTTCCTAGTTATACACCTCTCATAGACTTCTCACATATTAAACATAATTTTCCTTTTGACATCCCAACAACAACAAAGCTTCATGTCTCATTTTACAATTTTCATTTTTGTAGTCAATGGGCTGACCTTCATTGAGCCTCCACGCATTTTATTTTCTACCATGTGTTATGTATTTTGGGATGTGCTTTTGTTTGTCCACATGACAAGATATTTTTGACATGGGGATAAGTGCTTTGAACATGTCCACATATGTAGGTCTAATGGTGAGGCTTCCATCTATGTGGTCTTCCAGGTGGCATGGGAGTCATGGTGTGGGGTTGTTTCTATATGAACTCCATATTTTCAAACCAGTATAAACTTTAATATTTAATCAAAGGCCCAAAATTTATTACCATAATTTTGGCCACTAACATTGGCTCTTGCTTGGGGATGTACACCCCTTATAGGTGTGCAAAGAACCCTAGAACACAAGATAAAGTACCAATCCATTAGGCCATAGAGTCAAACATTTAGCAAATTTAACAACTAACACCCATGAAGGGTCAACAAAACAAGGCAAAATGATAAAAAATAGATCAAGAGGATCTATAAATGAACACATAAAAAAATGATGAAAATAACTGTATAAGCAAGGCCAAAAGTAGAGGGGAAATAAAGTAATGAAATAATAAAACTATACACTATATACTTATTTTCATGGTCACAAGTTCAATCTAAGAAATGTTTTAGATGTTTTACATTAAGTAGCAGCTCTAGAATTTCATCATACCATAATTTCTTGAAATTTTTTAGTAGTTTGGTGGCCAAGATGAAGTAAACCAATATATACACATGCTTGAAGGTATTGCTGTCAAGATGTAATGGGATGAAGTAATAAAACAAATCCTCCATATATAGTCTAAAATATAGATAAGACCACACCAAATGATTTTGGTACTCCTTTAATAGTTGTAAATAAGCTTGTTTATTGACTACAATCAGATGAGTACCAAGCAAGAGTGCCTCATGATCAATAATGCCATTCATGCACTCAAAGTACTATTTGAAAAAAGAAAAAAAACATTCATTATTGGGGGCATAGAAGACAATCCCAACTTCATCTAATTACATTCTCCAAACAACACCTTTGTTGTCAAACCCAACATCAAGTATATCTAGTTGCTCAATAACATCCTTATTCCCAATGAGGTTTCCCAATTCCACATTCGTGTGAAACACTTTGTTTATAACACACTTCAGATATTTAATTAGATCATGATTGGGTAACTCATTTTCTTGTGTCATATTACCATCACAAGAAATTTCATACATCAGAACCTTCTTGACTGTACTCAAGATTGCCCTCATCATTGTCATGGAGGAAAAAAAATGACATGGGGAGTCTTGATAATTGAAAATCATAAGCTCACCATAATCAAAAGTAAACTTAGGACCATCTATATCTTCATCACTAAATTTAGCTGTATCACATGGAGGATTTGGAAGGAAGTACTTATCATACCAATCAATGTCTAAATCAAAATTTACTGCATTCACTTTAGTGTGTAATGGATTAGGCACTTCTTTTCCAACTTCCTTTTTCTGATTTCTATCATCACATATAAGACTTTTTAGTGACTTATTTAAATTCTGATATTTTTCTTGACTTTTAGAACCATGAGGGATACCCTTCTTAGCTCTAGATAGCTTGTAGGACATCTCTTTGACAGTGGAGGCCAAATTTTTAACTGTTTCCTCAAGGTTAGCATTCTTTGTGGACTATGTTTTTTTTGGATTGACCAAATTTACATCAGCCTACTTGTTCATGAGCTTTCTCATAGCCTTTATTTTATTCTCAATTTGGATGGCCATATTAAATACAAACCACAAGTTATTGGGAGCCTTGTCCTACAAGTAGTACGTAACCTTCTTGTCAAAGGCATCACAATATTTTATTAAGCACACTGCATCACTAGGCGTAATGTTCTTTGGTAGCCATATCAAAGTCTTATTGAGCCATGCATTTTTGTCCTACACATAGTCAATGGGGTTCTTCTTGATGTTTTCAAACTCAGCCAAGAGAAACCTTAGATCAATTCTGTCACCATATTGAATTCTAAAACATTATTCATCTCTTCTCATGAATAAATGCATCCATGGGGAAGGGAAATGAATCACTCATGAGTGTCTTCTTCTAGTGTGTGCACAAACAACTTAATGCACACATCCTCATACTCAACCTCATAATATTGAATGATATTGCAAAAATTCCTCAAGTGCTGACCACCACTCATTGCATTGTTCCCTTGAAATTTTGGATGGTGGTTCCTTACTTCATTCGAAACCTCATTAGGATAACCTTCCATTTCATCAAAATTTATAGGCCTAACTATAGAAATTCTAAATACAGGACACTCATTCTCATCTTGGTCCATATGTCTCATGATTAGTTTAATGGAAGGTTCAAGAATAAATGGCAAAGGGTTGTGAGGGAGTGAATTAAGTGGACTTTGTGGATCAAATTTAGGATGGGATTTAGTTGGTTGAGAAGGAGCTAGATAATAAATAGGACTATAAATTTTAAAATTACTAAGAGAGATATGACAATCCTCAACAATAGGAATTTCAATAAAAAATTTAGGATTACCAAAATCTTGACAACCCAATGGTCCTTTGCAACTGCACTTTGCTATTCAACAGGCCTCCAAACTTGTCTCCTTATTTTATGATGAACACTTAAGGGTGAGATATATGACTCACCTTTAAAGAATGACCTTAGGCCTTCTATCTTTACAAGAAAAAGAATTTTTAAAGCTGAATATATTTGAAGTGGGCATTGATCTTCCTTTGAAACCAGATGATGTTTTGGAGTCACCACTAGAAGAAAAATTATAGAATATAACTATTTACAAACTTGAAGTGATACATAATGAAACCATATCTTATTGAAGTTAGTGATGATTTATGAAAGCAAAGACAATGAAAATTTTAGATTCATGTTCAAACAGTGAAAACCACCTTAAAACATGACAAATTCATATCTCTTTGCAACAAATTTAGTAGATGTCAAATTATCAAATCTCTCAATTCTTGGCACGTCCCCAGTGGATTGTTGTGGTATTGATGACCAAGATAGTCCAAATGTAGCAAATAACAACAAAGAACTTGATAACATGAAATACTCATAGATCTCTGTAAGAGTCCCTGATAAGACAAGTGTCATGGGTGTCTTTTCTTTCCCTAACAATGGTGTTAGCTAAGTGTTGGTTCCCAATTGTACACCTTTGGTAGACTTCTTACCTATCAAACATAATTTACCTTTTGATATCCCAACCTCTACAGAGCTTCACAAATCATTTTTCAATTTTCATTTTTGTTGTCAATGCACTGACCTCTGCCAATACTCCACACATTTTCTTTTCTAAAACGCGTTATGTCTTTTGGGATGCAATTTTATTTGTCTACGTGATAAGTTATTTTTGACATGGGGTGGAGTGATTTGGACATGTCCATATAGGTAGGTCTAATGGTGAGGCTACCATTTATGTGGCCTTCTAAGTGGCATGGGCATCATGGCATGGGCTTGTTTCTATATGAATTTCATTTTTTCAAACCAACAAGAGCTCTATTATTTTAATCAAAGGCCCAAAATTGCTAAGTGAAATTTTGGGTAATAACACCTTCTCCAATTAGATATTCACTCAAAGTTTGAGTACAATGTTTGAAATTCAATTTTTAGTAGTAATAGTATGATTTTTCCCATATTTTTGTTACTTTTAGTTCAATTTTGGTGGTGTTGATTTCATTGATATTCCTGACTAGCAGTAAATAGAGTAGTTTTGAATTGGTTTTTCACTACAAGGGCTTCTTGCATCTCACCTAATTAGGGTGAAGATATTGTGTGGCCTTTGATTAGTAACCTATGATTGTATGAGTTGACATATGAGTTATTAGTAACATAGTCTGTCATTTTTAGTTTGTCAATGCCTATGACTTCTTTCTCTATGATTAGTATACTATAATCATCAAATTCAAATGCACAATTTCATTTTATTCTTTGTTCATGCTTCTCTAACTTATTTTTAAGAACAATACCATCACTTGAATCATCACTCTCACAAATAATATTAATTATCTAATCATTCTTTTTATATTCTAAATGCATATCACCAAAGAATATATAGAGTTAAAAGATAATACAATGATTAGCTCATCTTGAATTAGTGCATCACCTTATGAACTTTGTGATACATCTTGTGCATGAGATTAGTTTTCATAAGCATAGATTTATCCTTATTTTTATCTTCTTACTCTTTATTCCTCTTATAAAATTTTGTAGGTTCTTCTTTTTGATTGCTAAGGGTATCCACCTTATTATTTTGCTTAGGAGGTTCAAAAAAGCCACTTCTATAAAAGCATGCTATATGACCACAGTTGTTACACTAATAGGACATAATAATGTAATTTAGTAAAGGATCAAATGAATTATAGTTCATATTTTATAACCCATAAGGATTTATATTCTTGTTCCAACTAAAATTTATTTCATGAGTCCTACAGTCTGTTTCTTTAAGACTAAAGTGATTACATGAAAAATAATAACCAAAAAAAGAATGTTGGAACTTGGTCATGTGTTCCTGCCTTTGAGGGAAGGACTTTATATATTTATCCTTGTTATATTTTGGAGAAGTGCTTGTTTTATATGGGAGTTGATTATTTTTCTTCTTACTAATAAGACTTTTGAGAACATCTGCATAACTTTTTGTATTTTCCTCATTTGCTTTCTTTGGTGGCTCTTTGTGATATTATTTATTGGCCATCTAATTTTGTTTATATCCAAAACAAAGATTTATAAATGGTGACCTCTACCCATTTTTTATATCATCTAAGATCTTGGTAATCTTCTCAAATTTGAGGCTTCTATTAAGCTTAATGGTTGTTTTCTCTAGTCATTTCCTCAAGGAAACAATTTCAGACTCTAGCCTCTCACAATTTTATTCCTTTTTGTTTAATTAGATTATCACATCCTATTTAGTCCTTTTTTCTTCTTTAAGTTAAATATTGAGGTTGATGATCATATTTTCTGATTCCTCAAGATTTTGTGACATTTTTACTTAGATTCACAGTCTACTTGAAGCTACAATTTTTGTTTCAAGTTTATTTTCTTAATCTTCTTGATCTCACTTAAGACACAAATGAGTTCTCCTTAAATATCCAATTATCCTTCATTTTATTCATATTATTCTTCTTTTAAATACATATCTTCTTTCCCTTCACTCATAAATTTGTCTTCATCTACCACAACATCCATCTTTATTTTTATTACCATGTGTGCTCCTGAAATCTACCTTCTAGTGGTTAGACTATTTCTGAAGGAACCCACTCTGATACTAATTGTTAAGCACATAATTATAATGAGAGGTAGGGGGTGAATTTGTATACATTAATTTTTTCCTTAATAAAAATTAATAACCATAATAACACCATTCACATAAGATAACACAATTAAGAGATAAGATTTACGTGTAAACCCTTTATGGGAATAAAACCAAAATATAAAATTCTCTTAAAAAATTTATAGGCACCAACCTAATGGAGACACCAATCCCCACTATAAAAATATTTTGTAGGCACCAAAATACTGGAGACACCAATCTCCACTGCTAAGCACCAAATTATCAAGAGACACCAATCTCTTCTTTAGGAAGTACCAACTTCCAAATGAACCAAGTTTTCATCTTCTTAAATATTGCCTCTTAAATGAATGATGATTTGCATATAATCCCTTTCAAAAATATGATGTAAAATTCTTCAACATATATTATCCTTCATGAATTTGATACAACATTCATCAACATGTATTCTCCTTCAAAAATTTAAAACATTCTTCATATTTATTTATGCTCTAAATATACTCAAATTAAAATGATATTACATTGTTTTTTCATACTATTATTACTCCCCACTTCATATTTTATTTATACCCAATTATGTATCTTCACCTGATAGGGTTTCCCTTCTCAAAGGGCTCAACATTATAGTAATTTTAATTTGTTTTTGACAACTTTAAATATGGGCACTAAACTCAGGTATAGGTCGACATTTTATTAAAATTAATTCTAGTACTTAGTGATTGCATTGGGCATCAAGACTAGATGAGGGTCAGCCAAAACTATATGTTGATATTTGGAAATGAAAATGGTCACTTTTTAGCCATCCAACATTACATGTTAAGTCATACAAATTCTCTCTTTGACAATAGTAATGTGATGGTAGCAATTATGCTCTTCGACATCAATGACATCATTTTCAACAATATTTACCTCAAAAAGCAAGGAGGAGATGGTAATCATTATTTTATATGTTGATGATCTATTCATCACTAATAGTTTAGTGAAGATGATTGATTCAAAAAATAAAGATCCAAATTGATTATTTGATATAATAGATTTCAAGCTTTTACAATATTGTATTGGTTTGAAAGTTTGGTAGAGAGAAAATCACTTCTTTGTTTCTTATCTCAAATATGCTAGGAATTTTTTTGTGAAGTTTCACATCATGGATTGAAAACCAATTTATAAACCTATGGAGATAAGACTTTAGTTTTCTCGAGTATATCCGTCACCATAGGTAAATGAAATTTTATATCAATAGTTGATATGGAATCTCATTTACTTGACTTATACTATGCCAAAAATTAACTATGTTGTCAATTATATTTTGCAGTTCATGTAGGAACCCAAAGTTTTCCATTAGAAGGTAGTAAAGCAAGTATTGAGATACATCAGAGGACTTCATAGACTAGGTATCTCTCTAGTCAATTGATTAGGACTTGACATAAATTTACACTAAACTAAAGCAAGGTAAACAAGTTTAGGAGTTATAATTATCTGTCTAGCTTCTATAAAATCTTGTAAATCTTTATGTTCCTAATGGCACACATCACCATATAATTAACTAGGAGGTGAAATATTCCAAGACATCAAGAAACTTTAGAATAATAAAGATTTTATCCACATTGCAATTTCACTTATATTGGTTGCACATGTGAATAGATGTGGAGTGACACATCAAATCTTGCATTCCTTATTTCATCACCAACTCCATGAGTAGGAATCTATGTTTTTACACATCTCTACTAGTTATATATAGGCCATGTAATTATATCAGCATGGATCTCATGACTAGGTTATCTAGGACAAGATGTTATCATGATGTTATGAACTTGTCATAGTGGACATGTTTTTAAATATGGCTATCATGGTTGCTTTCAAGATAAAATTTGATGTTGCTAGAATTGTGCAAGCCTTCTTCAACCATGTTTGGGTTCAATTTGGTTTCCTAATGTCCATCATATCCAATCAAAATCCAAACTTTATAAACCATTATTTTCAAGTACTATGGGACTTGATGGGTACACAGTTTGATTAGTTGACAATATTTCATCCACATATAGATGGGAAAACATAAGTTATCAATTAAGCACTTGTCCATATTCTATAAATGTATAATTACATGAATGCTTTCACATGGTATGATAACCTTTTTTACATTCAACATTTATACAATAGATCTATTCATAGCTCTATGGGACATAGTCCATTTCAGACATATCTAGAAATATCATACCACCCACTAGATGACACTTAGTCTCACACGTAATAATGAGAAGTGAATAAATTCAATAAATTTTTGTGCCACATATAATCTATTCATTAATAGGTCTAATAGATCTTTTCTTGCGCCCATGAAAATTACAAGGAGAGCCATGATGCACATCACACACCTAATGTATTCTAAGTTGTCAAAAAATTCTATTTACACCTTTAGAAGCAATGTTTCAAAGGTACACATAAGAATATCAAGCCTATACACTATGAATTTTACACCATTCTACATGCAGTTGGTGAGAACACATTCATTTTAGATCTAACTTCATGATTGGGCATGCACCTAGTATTCAATGTAGAGCTTCTCTAAAATTACATTCTTTCATTTCTTGAGCTAATAATGACGCATTCTTTTGATCTTGATCCCAAAAAATTATCCCAACAAAGAAGGACCAAATCATTGAAGTGATAGACACATATGATTGCCATAACATACAACAAATTTTCAAAGTGGTCAAAGTGAGGATATATTTTGATCAAGTTAGGTGGTATAACTCTCAGTAACTTCATGTGTAGTTTATATAGCTATATAATGATGTAATGGATACAATTATTATAAAAATATAGGGAAAATGATTTGTGCATATCTCCTATGTAATTTACACTTCTCATTTACATAATTATATAATGTGTGCACTTATTATCTGCACCAAGCATGCCATAGTCACACACACACTTCACTTTTACTTTTTCACAATCCTACAAAACACACATATTCTTGCTCATAATCCCACATGCCACACTCATGTTTTCTCATAGTCATGCACACTCTCCTATATACTAATCCTATCATTATTTACATTCACCTACACTTACCTTACTCAAACACATCCATGTGTCAAATTTCTCTAAATGTGTGGCTTTCTTAGTGGTGATTCTCAATGTGGATCATGTCAGTGATTTAGTTGGGTAGTTAGCTGATATATACCTATAAGTTCAACCACCTCTCAATAAGGAAGATGAAATAGCTTATAACTATCTTCTATGTAACCAAAAATAATTGTAAATGCTTCTTGTATTTCATGTATGATTATGTATCATATGCATTCAGCCTAAGGTCAACGTGATACACACTCATAGTGATAGACATCATGCTCTATGTATATACTCTATCATACACACATTATACATATATGTATTCTTTTACCTATTCATTAACATTGAATAGAAGATGAATTTATACAAGCATCAAAATTTTGTTACATTTAATGTGTGTTTATTTTTTATATTTTGATCTTTTTATGAACATTCACTCTTTATAATTGTGGGTTACCTCTAACATGTAGTTGCCCTCCGTGCCCCCCCTCGCACTTGTGCCTAGTCCTGGGATCTTTTTTGGATGGATAATGTCATCTATATGTGAAATATCTTCTAAATATCCATTATCATTCTTGAAAATCAATTTTTTTTACCAAAATTTGAAAAACAACTACATAGATATTTTTTTTGGTATTAGGTCTCATTTCTCTTTCAAACCAAAAGAAATTGGAAAAAAGAACTCATAAGGAATAATTTTTTCTTACTTATTTTAGGGCCTTTTATTCAATGAATGTCATGGATGTCACTAAGAATCCTATCATGTTAATAAGGTAAGTTTTACATAAATCTATTATGCTTGATTACAATATTTAATATTGGGGTTATTTTTAATATGGATCTAATTTGAATTATTATTTTGTAGACTTGACTAACAATAATTTTTACAAAATAGACATTTATGAATTATAGAATGTCTTATACTTTTTTTTTGAAACAAAGTTTTTCAATATTTGAACATAATAGAGATACATCACATATGTTTTGTTAATAACGTTATATAAAATGTAATTACAATGTCAAATGTTAACTAAATTTCATCAATTGTACTTCGTAAAAAAAATGCTTAGCATGTTCAAAAACATTCTAGAAATTCTTATTCATATATTCATTTCCTTTCTCTTTCAATCAATAAACAACACATTTATTATGGTCTATCAATGTGTATTATAATTGTGAATTAAAGACATACATGCATGCCAAAGTCATGAAGGGTGAAGGTAGGTCAAAACTGACATAGTCAAATGTCTATTACTATATTTTTGTATCTACATTGGTCACTATAAGACATGATATCAATATCTATATGGATTTTCATTATATTGAAAACTCTCAAGTCTTTTTATTAACATAAAATAAAACTTTTAAAATTCAAAAAGATATTATCTGGTGGGATTTCAATTGGTAATTTCATACTTAATGGTCTACCCACTATAAGATTTTCCTTTGCACTAATGGAAACATAATATGAAACGTTATCTTTGTAGTTATAATACAAATTAATTTGAAAATAATATAAGTTAAAGTTTACTATGCATAAGGTTAAAAATTTAATTGAGTTTTATCATATAAATAAGAAAATTATGGTGAAGATATTACACTTTTTTACTTTATTAAATCACCTATATGTCTATGCACTAGCTACACTAGACATCAAAAACAATAGAGTATACTCTCCCCTTTGTCCAACTATAATTTTTTTTATAATAAAGATTAGATGACTAATTCAATGCAAGATACATGTTAAAATTTAACAACATATTTTAATTTAGTTCAATCATCCAATGAATTCCTCATTCATATTTTTATTTCAACCATCAAATCCATAAAGTCAAAATAATTATTTTGTATGTGAAAGTGAAATTTACTATTTTTTGCATTTATGATGGTACAAATATATTTTAGAATTTATAACTAATCAAAGATAAATTAAGACATTGATAATGAGCCTCCATTTTCATGCATTAAAAAAATGAAGTTGGACTATGTTATGGATAATTTTGAAGACGTCAATTTTAATTTGATTTATAATGACACATATTGATCAAATTAAATTGGACACTTTAGGAGATTGGTGAAAACTAGGAAGTCCATATTTTACATATGAAAAGCTAAGGAAGTGTTATAAAGCATCTCTTACTCTGGGTTAGATAACATGGCAAGAAGCCTTTACAAGACATCATGGAATTTAAGGATACTGTGAGATCACATTTTTCATGTGAATACTAAAATAAAATAACATATAAAAAATGATATGTGTATACTTATTAAAAACACAAAAAAGTAAAATTATGGAAAGTGTCATCACAAATATGGAATTTAAGTAGCAATATAGATGTTGGTTCAATTAATCCAAAGCATTAGTACTTTAATTTTGATTTTTAAATAAATGTATATGGATCATGCTTCACTTTATGTGACACCCCCATTAGTGAATTAACTTATTAATTTGCTAGTATTTAATCTAGGTCATGAGTTAGTTAGGTCCCATATTGTAACCACCCAATGAAAGCTTTTAATGTCTTGAAATTTGTAAAAGTTTTGAAAAATAAGATTTTACCATTGTGCTCAAACTTTATCAACTTTATAAAATGTAGGTCTTACTTTTACCTATCCATTATTTGGTCCTAATATTGATATCAGAGCTTGGTATGTGAAGGTGAATGTGAAAATGAAAATGAATGCCCATGTGGAACAAAGAGAGAGTCATTTTGGAAATAAAGCATTTGTTAATGTACTATAGCAGTTAAGGTACCATATTTTTAATTATGCTTGAAAATTCATAATTTTAATTGGTATGACCTCCAAACACCTAAAATAAAAAGTATAAAATCCACATTATACATGTACTCCCCAAGATAATTATACGAACATTTGAAGCCATTTCATAGCCATTATTTTCTTTTTTCTACGGATTAGGAAGAATTTTAAATAGTTTAAATTAATTTTAATTCAATTATATATATCCTAATATCTTTTATGGCCTCTATACAACCTACCACCAAAATCGTTTAGTCCTAAGATCATTTGACATAAACTAAACTTCATATGAAATATTGGTAATTCATTTACATGCACTAAAACATCATATTATATGGCCTATCTTGCTTAGAAACCTTACTATTTCAACTGTTAGTGTAGGCTTTTTACCACTACATGTTTTTACCTCCAAAGTATAATCAACTTTCTTAGGTTAATAATAGTTCATTAGGATAAATGTACTTTAAGTCATTTTATAATTGTGAGTTGAGTTAATTACCTTTTGTGTGATCTAATTCTTCACTGTATAATGTACCTTCCTATGTATTTTTTTGTTAAGGGATGATGCTACAACAAATTTTTGGTTATGAAGACAACCTTATTCCATGTTAAGTTGTTCTTTAGATTTTATAACTCCATACATATTCATCTTCATGCATTCACTCCTATCCAATCTGATGTTCAATTATGGCCCACTCTAACATGGTATTAGAGTTGAGCTAGTAGATGAATTCCATTAAGTTTTTTTTGAGATATAGTATTATATCTTGTTTGATATTTTTCATTGATTTTAGTTTTCTAGTGTTTGGTGGGCTTTCTTAAAAATCCATGCAAATCCACACATCCAAAATCTCTAAGTGAAAATCAAATAATGTCTTTGAATTTATAAGGTTGGAAATCGCTAGGAATGGTTGTATACATGACCCAATTTTATGACAATCAAATTTTGGCCACTTTTTGAGGGTTTCAATGTTATTTTTTTAAATTTTAAAAAAATCCGTTCTTTTGATGAGTTTGAGGAAAAACCATTTCTAGGTTTTTATGTGTTTGTTAAGAAATGAAATGGGTCTTTGTTGGTCTTTTTATAAATAACATCAGTGCCCTTAACTATTCCAATAAAAAATCATCAACATAGAAGTATAATAAGGCCAAATACATTAAAAAGGGAAAAGATAAGGAAAATCCACTTTTTGTAGTTGCATCTTAGCCTTCCAAACGGGTAATTCATTCTGGTGCATCCAACCACATGGTTTCATCACATGACATGTTCTTGTCCTTAGAGACTTGTTCTATGCCTTGCACCTTATTGGGTGATGATACTTATACATAAGCTAGAGGGAGAGGATCTATTGAAGTGTATGATGGGACATTTCATGATGTTTTATGTGTTCCCTCTTTATGCACTGATCACCTATATATTTATCAGATCACTCAAAATGGTTAAGGGAAGAGAGTTAAGTTCACACCTAATTTAGTGCTTATTAGGAAGAAAAAAGTGACTCAATAGTTGCATTTGGGAAAGTAGGTCACTAGTCATGATCATATACATTTTCACATTTTTCCTAATCAACCCTCTACTGAACTACTAATTCATTTAGATGGGGTGAGTAAATTATGGTATGAATAATTGATCCATCTCAACTATTGCTACCTAGAGAAACTCAGTTATCATAACATGGTTTCCATGAGTCATGTTTTTTGACAATATTTTCCAAGGTTGCATACTTAGTAAGCATCCTAAGGAGAAGTAAAATAAAGGTAAATCATAGAGAACTAAATAGATATTGGAGCTTGTCCATAGTGACATTAATGGTCTATTTCGAAAACCTTCATTCAAATAGATGAAATATATACTTACTTTCATTGATGAATTTTTAAGGTTTTTTTTTGGGTGTATTTATTAAGTAGAAACTAGATGTCTTTGATCATTTTAAGGATATAAATGTGCTTGTAGAAAAATAGTTAGATAAATCCATCACTATTTTGTGTACTGATAATGGTGGTGATTGTGTCAATAACCATTTTTAGAAATTATGCACAATATAGGGTAATGAAATACAATGTACATTTCCATATAGTCATCAATAGAATAGTGTTTTAGAGTGAAAGAATAAGTTCTTAAAGGAAATGGCCAATTTTATGTTACACTCTAAGTATTTTTCACTTTGGTATTTGGTTGAGGCCATTAACTATGATTGTTATATCTAAAATTATGTTCCTCATAAAGCATTAAAGGGAGACACTCCTTTTAAAGCTTGAAGTTGTCAAAAACACATAGTGAAATAATTTAAAGTGTTTGTATATCTTTCTACGGCTCACATTTTGAAGAATAAATCTAAAGCAATGTAACCTTAGAGTAAGCATTACATCTTTGCTAGATATACTAAGGGTGTTAATTGATACATGCTTCTCCATTCCACCACTCAATTGTTATTTAAGAGAAGTATTTATTTTCAAGAGATTCTTTCTAATTTCACACTTGACACCTCTCCCCTTCCTTAGACACATTGGGATTTGATGGAAATTCTAATGATTTAGATCCACTTGAGCATCTTCTTAATGATCTTATTCTAGTTTTGATGATGAGAGCAATGATGAGGACTCACCTCCTCATCCCAGAATATCTTCATAGGATGAGGAGTCTCCTCTTGACTCTCCTACATCTAGGTCTATATGGGTGAGATAAACATTGCAAAGTATTGTCAATTGGGTTTGAGATTTGTTAGACACTAGGTTAACACATTCAAAATTCTAAGATGCCTCAGATTTAACCTTTTTAGGAAAATTGGTGTATAATTCCTAATTTAATTAAAGGGTTTGTGTATTAAAATTAGTAAATAAATATGCAATAATTAATTTACTGATTTGTGTAAATTAGTTTTTTATTTTGACATTTCTAAAAATAGTAATAAGATGGAAAAAATAAAACTTAGCTAGAAACTGGATGATATAGCTAAGATAAGGTTTGATATTCACTGTATAGGATAGGACATTGTCACAAATTGAGATCTGACCTTCATTTTATGATTAGATAGGATTCCCAAAAATAGATAGGAGTGGAATTAGTGTTGTAGTCTACCTCTACCACTATTGTCTTGAAGATCTGCACTTTTTGGGTTTTGTTCACCAAGTCTGTGTGACCATATCCATGAAGGTTTGATAGCTAAAAGTCTGTAGAGATCCATATAGATCAGATTTTATCTTAAAACCCTATACTCTATTATTCTTTGACCAATTTTGAGAAAGAGGGGGGGGGTTAGTGCATGTAAGATTCACTGAATGTGTATTCACACCCCTTGTGTAGGTAGGTTGCCTACATACCAATACTTTAAAGAGGGATCAAGCCATATGTAGTTCTCCCACTTGATGTGATTTGTGAAATTGAGTGTATGAATATGCAAAATACTAAATTGGATGTGTTAGAGGTGGTTGGGACTAGTGTAAATATTTGAATAAGCTTGTAAGTGTATTGGCTAACCATATATAGAGGATAGGGAAGATTGCTTGAGTAGTCTTGCTTGTATTCTTTCTTGCTTAGTGATAATTACCAACCCTTTCCAAATTATCTTTGAATGGGATTTTATAGGGATCTATTGGTCATGGATTGAATGTGATCGCATTAGGTTGTTAAGGAGAAAGATGAAGATTTAGAAGGAACTGATCATTGGGGATAAAAATACACTTGGACAAGAGAAGTGAAAGTGGATAGTAGTGGCATCAATGTTGTTCCCAAAATTAGGTGCCATTATCCTTAGCTAATAGGGCCTAGGAAGATGGATTTATCTTGGAGAGAGTAATTTGGTTGAGCTAGGATTAAAATTGGAAGGCTATAGATGATTAGGAATCAGTGAAAAAATGTATATGAGGGTCATGAAAGAAATTAGGAGGGACATATGGGTTGGGTGTCATTACCCACACTTAAGTTACCAATTTTCACATTTTATATAATTGCATTTGCCCCCCCCTTTATTCTAGTGATGTAGTAAAGTGAAATAATAAAATAAAGGAAAAATAGAAAGCATACCTAAACTTACCTAAAAGGGTGAAGCTCATGAGGCTATATGATGCTAGTTGTGCATAGAGAGAACATGTTGTGAAGTGTGAATCTATAAGAGAAAACAAAGAGTAGATCAATTCTTACTAGATATGTTATATCTAAAATAAGAAAGTATAAAGTTAGGTAAGAGAGAGAAGAAGAAAAAGGAATGAATACACTTCAATAGGTACATAGAACAATAAAAAACCTATTGTGATGTTGAGTAATGTTGGCTGATGTTGTATCAAGATTCATATCGTGAATAGAGCTGAGTGCTCAATTCCCTGAGGGTGGATCAAGAAGGCAAAGGCTAGCCCTTTAGATCCATCATTTCCCACTAAGTGAAGCTAGGTGGTAATGTTTATGCTAATCAATTTTTAGACTGTATGTCTAATGCCTCCAAACAGGTTGCTTAAGAATAGAAAGGCTAGCTAGTCTTGTGGATCCATCATCGCCTCGTGAAGGGAAACTATGAACTAATACTAGTATGAAATGTTTGCCATATGAGATGGCTTCTAAATCCCATGAATGTACTATGATATAATAATGTGGCATGGATAGTTGAATGTAAACTAAAAACTAATCCACTCTTGGCCACTCTAAAATATGGAGATTAGGCTTGTATGAAAGCCACCTTAAAACTAGTGCACTAGGCTTATATGAAAGCCACTCCAACATGTGGAAGCTTAGGCTTGTATGAAAGCCACTCCAAAAGGATGCCAACCACCTGCAGATGAAATGAGGTATACAATTACTGATAATTCCTAGTTAATGTTGAACATGGAAAGAAAGAAAAACAAATGTGCCACACACATTACCCCTAATCATTGGTGTCTAAAACAATGATTGTGATCTAGAAGTTATACCAATTGCCATAATAAAAACTGGACATGAAAACCATCATGCTATGTATAATGCCCCTATATCTAGATTCTCTAAGAAAAAGTGTACTAAAAACTATTGATTATAAATTGGTTTGATTGTGTAAAATTGTAGGTAAACCTACTTTTCTACCTTCTTATGAAAAGTCTATTTTTTTGTTATTTGGATAGGAGTGCTGAAAATGGATAGTAGTGGCATCAATGTTGTAATCCAATCTTGGTGCTATTATCCTAAGCTAAATCTAGTAATTGTTTTGACATTTTCACTATTTTGTTGGTCTGTTCTAACTAGTTTGATGTTTGTTTATTGTTCTAGGTGTGATGAATGTTAGATCTTTGACTGTTAGGAGCTCTGATCTTTGTGACAAAACCCCTATTTATTGCCCCATCTTCTAAGGGTAAGAATGAAGACCATGTAATGACTTCCCTGAGAAGAAAGAGACCTCAAAGTGTGCTATGTTACAAAGATATATGATGTAGCAATGATAATCGATAAGATATATCAATATATAACATGTTTTGTATTGAGAGATTTTTAGATCAATAGGGGTATGCATATATAGATTTAACAATGTAATAACATGTGTAATGTACTGGAAGTGTTAGTTCTTAGTTTTTAGTTGTCATGGAGGGATGGAGCATGATGTCTATCATGGCACCCATGAAATCAAGATAATACATGATATGGATCATGGCATTTCAAAGAATGAGAAGCAAACAAGAAACAAGCACATAAGGCAAGAAGTAAGAATCATACAAGGGTGGCCAAGGGGCCAAGAAAATAAGGGACAAGGGCACATGTCACTCAAAATAGAAGGCAAGCATACACGGCATGTTTAATATGCCACATACACAAAAAATTGAAATAATCAAGGCTAGCATGAAATCCAAAATCACATAAAAGAGTATATATAAAGGACATTGGCAAATGTCCTAAGGCACACACATGAATAAAAGCAAAGGGCATTAGCAAATGTCCTAAATCACATATAGGAGACAAAATAGAAATTGAGGAATGCAATCAATCTAGATACATAAAGCAAGAAAGGAAATCATGTGAAAATTGGAAATACATTCACATCTAATTAATCAAAGCAAGAAATGAAAGTATGTAAGACATGGAGTACAAGATTAGGTAAATTCCAATAAATACATAAGTGCTATATACTAGTGAATGTTGATAAAGTAATCTATGTAAATTAGTAAGTAATGTACATCAAAATGATAACTAGAGTGTGTGGTATAGGATTGACATAACATGGATGGTTTATTCATGTAAAAGATGCCCCCAATGGGTATGTATATCAATGTGTGTCTCGATGTAGAATTAGGATGACCCCTCAATGGGTGGAGTGAAGCAATCAAGTATTTGGATGTCACCGCACATACTCAAAGAAGATCAATTAAAGCATGGTAATGTAGATAACATGAAAAACAATAGCATAAAACAACAAGTGTAAGTCTATCATGATAGTAGAAATGTAAATCATGGATGATGCATACAATTGAAATATTTTTGGTGTTTTTTGAATTATTTTCATGTTTTTTTTATTTTGAAATATTTGAATGTTTTTAGATTTTTAAAATTTTATACTATTTTTATATTTTTGTAATAAGGTATGTATAATCAATCATAAGGAGACTATGTACAAGTAATTTAAAATAAGTTATATACAAGCAATTCGAGAAATTATGTACAATTAAGATGGGAAGAAATGATACTAACTAATGAGTCTCATGGGAGACTCTCTATCATGGTGTCCTATATCAAACAAAGGAATCATGCATGATTATGAATCATGCAATAATCACTGTGAATATGAATATTAATATTTATATTCATTGTTGGTATCTTGGAAATCATAATAACTTGTATTGGTCCACTCATCATTATCATCTTGATTATGAACTAATAGATTGTTAGTGTTAAATTTTTGTTGTATCTAGATCTTTTCCTTTGATAAATGATGTCTGTGAATGATTTTCCTTAGGATTTTTAAGAAATCCCAAACCTTGGTGATAAACAATATCAACTATTAGAATATGAGTAGTGATGCCTTGAGCTTGCTTGCCCAAATCTTGACCTTGATAATCAAACTATTGTAGATATTTTTGACCAAACCTATACTACTTTGAAAGTTGAGCCTCATTTTATAGAGTTATATTTGCATATTTTTCATGCTTTACCTATGATTATGGTATTTTTTTTTCTCTAATTTTTCTTTTTGATCCTTTTGTTGTTGTAAGTTATGATTTGCTAACCACTTTTGTACTTTTTTTGAATTTGACCCTTTGTGAATGTGTTCCGATGTCATTGTGTATTACTTGATTGATTTACCATGTATAGGGTCCTCATTAGAAATTATATATTGTATATGTTTATTTAATGCTAAACATGAATCTGTGTGATGCTCATGCATTATATGATATGCACAATAATATTTGGATCTTCTCACTAGATATAGATGAGGTAGTTTGATCAGCTTAGATTTAATCATTTCCATTAGTACATCACTTGAAATCTTATTTTATCTTTGAATGCCTTTTGAATCACTAGTTTTAGAGTTACTTTGTTATGATTTCTTATTTTGATATGTAACATTGCTTGTAACTATTTGACTAGGTGAAGGTGCATATATATGATTGACACTAGGGTGCCTTTGAGGCTTTTGTATTATAATCTAATTTTCCAATTTTGTGATATTTTTATGTAATAACTAATTCTGCATTTCTAAATCTAAAATTAACTTGCTCATACTAGTGATTTGATCCCTTAGAGTCTTACAAGTACAAACCCTAGTTGCTTCTAATTGAACATGTAAGCACATATGTTGAAGATGGTTTGAAGAAGCTATAAGCCAAATGTATGCATTAGGAATAATAGCATAGGCTACTTCACCTTTTAAAGGGGTGATAGCATGGACTTGGTTAGAGGGAAAGTAACTATGACCCTCTTGGTGGAGAGGAGGAGAATGAAATTCTTTCTTGTGCTTAACATATGATAGTGAAACTTGACAAGTGGTTGTTAGCTTATGTAATGGATCCTCTAGGTAGAAACCATGTATGTGAGATGAAATGCATGTAAGTGGTATAATAATATGATTATAAAAAACATTCCACATGAGGTAAAGAGAAAGTTTGGGATAGAAAGCATGAATTTGTGCATGAATGCATGAGAAACTTTGACATGTGATATGACATTTCTAATGTGTTTATCATGATAAACTTGAAAAATTTTCCATATGAGAGATAGAAAGCAAGAGATGAAACCTTGTATTGAAGACAAGTAAAATTTGCTTTGAAGGAGAGGTATCTTACTATGTTTAATAATGACTTTCTTAATATCACCCTAATTTATGAAAAGAGACATGAAAAGCAAATAATAAAGCTTTATATTAGCATATGGTAGACTTCATCGTTCATGTACATGATAGGACCAAGTATGGTCTCCTTATTATTTGCAAGAAATGTAAAACATATTTGGAAATAAGTGTGATCCATTTTTGTTTTGATGTGTAATTTGAGTTTAGATGTAAAGTGATACCTCAAGAAGCAATGGGAGATATTATATGCAACTAGGGTTTGAAAGATGATTATTTGAAAAATTACTATGAAAATTTGAAATTTGAAGTGAATTTATAGTTAAGTATGCAAGTAAAAAAGAAAAAAATTATTGAATAATTTGTGATTTAGAGAAACCTAATATATGCAACTAGGGTTTTGAAAAATAAATATTTTTGAAAATTACTATTAAATTTTGAAATTTGAAGTAAATTTTTTATTTTAATATGCTAGTAAAAAATTAGATATTTATTGGAAATTACTAGGAAAATACTGGGACTTAGTATGGGGAACTAGGGATTGAAATAAAATTACTATGAAAATTTAAAATTTAATGCAAATTTTTTATTTTATTATTTAGGTAAAAAATTAGTAAAATATAGAAAAAATCAATAAGAAATTTACCCTAGGGTTTCTAGGGTTTTTATGTGCAAATGAAGTCATGTTCACCAAATGATTTAACCTTTTTGGGAATATCGGTGTATTATTCCTAATTTAGTTAAAGGGTCTGAGTACACAAATCAATAGCTTAATTATTGTGTAATTATGTACTAATTTTACTACTTAGACCCTTTAACTAATTTAGGAATAATACACCAATATTTCCAAAAAGGTTAAATCACCTCACATGTTTTTGTTATATTTGTTTCCAATCTACAATAATTTTACAAGGCACCAAGCACTCCTGAGTGGGATACTGATATAGAAGAAGAACATGGTTCCTCATTGAGGAAAAAGACTTTGGATTTAGTCTATCTTCCTAAGGGAATAAAAATTATTTGATGTAGGTGGATCCATCAAACAAAATTTTTAGTAGATGGGTCCATAAAAAAAGCTTAAAGTATGTTTAGTAGCAAAGGGTTTTTCTCATGTACCTAGTATTGACTATACTAATATGTTCACCCCAATTACAAAAATGAACTCAATTCGATTCAATTTCACCATTGCTATAACACATCACTAGGATGTTCATTACATGGATGTGAAGAGTGCTTTTCTTCATTGTGACCTCAAAGAGGAAATATACATGGAGCAATCACAATGATTTGTGAAAGATTCATCCTTAGTTTTCAAACTTCATAAATCTATCTATGGTCTCAGATAAGGTCCTTGAGCTTGATATGCTAAGATGAAATCCTTTTTTTATTTTGACTAGGATTAAAAAATGCCATTCTGATCTAAATGTATAAATGTTGTGATAGGATGATTCATTATTGATTACAGTTCTCTATGTGGATGACCTATTGATTACAGAGAGTTATTCATCCACCATCATAGTAGTGAAAACTATTTTTCATGAGACGTTCTTAATGACTGATTTGGGGTTGTTGCATTACTTTTTTAGGATTTAAAATTCTTACTATGAATTTAGGATCATTATTACACAAATTAAGTATGCTCTTAATTTTCTTGCATGGTTTAACATGGCTAATTATGAACTAGATCTAACTCTTTTTTATCTAGTGTGAAGCTTGAGGATGATTGTCTATCTCCATTGGTTGATGTTACCTCATATCGAAAACTTGTTGGAAATATCATTTATGTTACACATACTAGACCTAACATTTCTTATGCAATACACATGGTCTCTAGATTTATGAAAAAATCACATGAGCTGTAATGAAAATAAACTAAATGGATTCTCCACTAAACTCAAGGTAATCATAGTTTCAAGATTCACTATGGAGTAGGTATTCACATTGACTTATTTAGTTATATGGATTTATATTAGGTTGAAGATATTCAAAATTATAATTCTATTTAAATATAGAGTTTCTCCTTTGGTTCAGGTCTGATTAGTTGGTCAAGGAAAAAGCAAAATATTATTATTTTATCTTCCACTGAGGAAAAATATAGAGGATTTTTTAATCTTACCACTAAAGTCATTTGGCTCTAGGGGACTCTCACTAATTTTATCATCCAATTTTGATGGCCAAAAATTATTTTCTATGACAACCAAATCATAATCCATATATGTAGGAATTTGGTCCTCCATCAATGAACCAAGAATATCGAGATTCACATGCATTTCATTTGGGAACTCATCCATGAGTAAATAGTTTATCTTTTCTACATCCATACTATGAAGCAAATTACTAATATATTAACCAAAACCTTCACTAAGAGTAAGTATATTAATTTGTTGGATGTTCTTGGGGTTCAAGTAGCTTTGACTTTTCCCACCTCTAGGTGATCATCTCTATATACTTGGGAACCTCATTAGGGATTTGTACTAGGACCCACTTATTCTACCCACCTAAGCTCTGATTAAGGGGAATGTTAATGTAGGATTTTTACCACTATGTGGTTTTATCTACATGATGTAATTATCTTTCTTAGGTTAATAATAAGTCATTGGGGAAATGTACTTTAAGTCATTTTCTAATTATGAGTTGAATTAATTAAATTTTTGGGTGACCTAATTTCTCATTATATAATGTACCTTCCTATGTAATTTTTGGATAAATAATGATGGTAATATAACTTTTTGGTTATGAAGACAAGTTTCTTCCATTTTAAGTTATTCTTCAGATTTCACTACTTCATGCATATTCAACTTCGTACATTAAATCATATCTAATCTAATTCCTGATTGCGACCCACTTTGATATCAACTTATATGATATTTAAAAGCTTATCACCATAGTAATGTCATTTTGATGTAGATATAAGCTTTGAAACTCAACTTATAAATTTTATTTCCCTATTTATATGAGTCAAAAACCCTTGTTGGAGTAATAAAAACACTTGTACATCTTCTCCATGCAGTTGTATGACATCTAGATGAAATAATGGTGTCCCATGTTTTAAAATTTTGATTTGTTTTTGTTTTTATTTGATACTAGTAAGAAAAATGTTGTTTGAATGGCTTAGTATGACATCCATCATTTATTTGTTCTATTGTACAACATTAAATTGGCATTTTGAGTAGTGAGATGTAGTAACAATAATAAAATAGATTGACATAGGGGTTTCAAAATATTCAAAACTTGATTTTATTAAATACATTCAAAATTCATTTGGTGGTATCCAAAAATTAGTAATTTATTTTTGGTAAAAAAAAATATATTTTATGTTAGGTTATTCAAGGATGAGTGATATATTTTTTTAAAAGCTTGGAAAAACATAGTTTATTAATATGTCAATTGGGATTGTAGTGTAATTGGTCAAAACTATTTTCTAAGTCACTTGTTGAAGATAGGTCAAGAGTTGAAAACCTACCAAACATTCTTTTTTGTCACATTTATCTTTAAGTTCCTTATATTTCAATGAATTTATTGATTAATCATTGTTTTTATGAAGGTGGTCATGTAACTAGACAATATCTAGGGTTTTGGACATTATGAGCATGTTTAAATGGTGAATTTCATTATTTTACGCTTCTTTATATTTTTATTACGACAAATAAATTTAAAATTATGTATAAGGGTGAATTTTAGGTAGAAACCAACACCTTAATTGTGACAAAGTTTCTCATTTCATAGAATATCATACTTGTGATATTGGAATTATCACCAAATGTTTTGACACCAACTATGCCATCTATTACATGTCCATCAAGATATATCTGATTGACAAAGTATAAGCATCACAATGGATGTTAGAGGATCTGTTGGAGGCTAGAGGATAATTTCCCTTATCTAGTTAGCTATTCGCTCAAATTTTGAGTATAATGTTTGAAATTCATTTTTTAGTAGTAATAGTATGTATTTTCCATATTTTTATTATTGGAAACATTGTCATTGATGTCAAATTAGAGTTTAATGTCTAAACATATTTTTAATGTTTATATCTTGGCTAAAAGTGAGTTAATATTAACTAAATATTAATGAATATATTTTTGGTTGCATAAAGACAAAAGAGGGCCCATGAGAAAGTTGAAGAGTCATCACTAAAGACAAAAGAGAAAAAAGATGCATTTCTCCATGAAGGTCCACCCTAAGGAATCTAAAGAGTCATCACTAAAGACAAAAGAGGAAAAGGATGAATTTCTCCATGAAGGGTCACCTTGAGGAATTCAAAGAGTCACTAGGTAAAGACAAAGAAAGAATTCAAAGGGTCATGCAAGGATGAATTCCAAAGGTCATTTGAAAATCTATAAAAGGAGGCTTGGGAAGCCATTTTGTATTATGGAAGTGAATGATTTTATCTAGCTAAGAAGAGTAGAGGAAAGCAAAGAAAAGAGAAGAGATATAGTAGTGTGCTATCATATGTTGAGAAAGAAACATTGAGAGATAGTTGGTGTTTTATACACAAAAGGGGTTGGTGCTCCTATGGGTTGGTGCTCATGAATAGTTGTTATGTTGGTGCTCAGTAAAGGGGTTGGTGCTCCTACAAGTTGGTGATTGTGAATATTTTAGTTTGAGTTGGTGCTCATTTATATACTTGAGATTATTCTTCGTGGTTTTTCCCACTTTGGGTTTCCATGTAGAATATGGTCTCTCTCTCTCTCTCTCTCTCTCTCTCTCTCTCTCTCTCTCTCTCTCTCTCTCTCTCTCTCTCTCTCTCTCTCTCACATGTGGTGCATGTTATTGCTTTTAGTTTTATTGCATATATTGAATGTATGATTCAGTGGTTAAATCAAAAGGAATTTGATTATGTAAAACATATATCTTATGCTTAACATTTGTTTCTTTTGGTTTAATTTTGGTGGTGTTAATTCATTGATATTCCTAACTATGAGTAAACAAAGTAGTTTTGATTTGTTTTTTCACTACAAGAGCTTTTTGCATGTCACCTAATTGGGGTGAAGATACTGTATGGCCTTTGATCATTCACTGGTGATTGTATGAGTTGACATAGGATTTATTAGCACCATAGTGTTGAGTAAAGGTTTGTCAAATTTTGTTGGGCATTAGGGAGATCTATCATACATGTTATTGAATAGTCACTTGGATGGATTTATTTGTGAGATATTAGGTAAATTGATATGTTTGAATAGGCCTTGATTGTGTTCTATTAAAATACAATAAAAAATGGTCAAAAGGGATGAACATACCGCGATCATATTCATCAATCATATCATAACTAGTAGGGTAGCAGTATTCTTGTATGTGGCATCGGTTGGTCAGTACCACGATGTATAGTGTGATAGTTACAAGTATGGAGGATATTTTTGATGACTTTATAGTCATAGATTTGGATCATATTCTATACCCATTATTGGATCAAGGGGGTTTATTAGGTCAGTTTTACTAGCTAGTAAGTTAGTTGGTTTATAGGTTAAGAGTTAGTTGGGTCCTATAGTGGAACCACCCCATGAAATATTTTAACAGATTGAACTTTATAAAAGTTTTAAATAATAATATTTTACCTTTGTGTTCAAAATTTATCAAATTCATACAATTATAGAGGATCTATTTGAGGCTAGAGGATAATTTCCCTTCTACATTTAATTATTCACTAAACATTTCGGTATAATGTTTGAAATTCAATTTTGGCTACAATAGTATATTTTTTTCCACTTTTTTGTTATTTTTAGTTCTATTTTGGTGGTGTTCAATTCACTGATATTCTTGATTAGGAGTAGATAGAGTTGTTTTGATTTGGTTTTTTTCTACAAGGGCTTCTCACATCTGACCTAATTGGGGGAAATATATTGTATGGCCTTTGATTAGTCATTGATGATTGTACTAGTTGACATAGAAGTTTTTAGCACTATAATGTTAAACAAAGGTCTAGGAATGGTTGTTGGGCATCAGAGAGATGTAACATACATAGATGAATAGTCACTTGGATGGATTTTTATGTGAGACCTTATGTCGATCGATATGGTTGAGTAAGCCTTCATCATGTTCTACTATAGTATAATAAAAAATGGTCAAATGGGATGAACATATCTTAATCATATTCATCATTCATGTCACAACTCATAGGGTAGTGTGCTTCTTGGAAGCAACATCGGTTTACCAATACCATGATGTATAGTGTTATAGTTGTAGGTGTTGAGGATATTTTTCATGACTTCATAGTCATAGCTCTGAATCATCTTTTATACACATTATTGGATCAAGGGGGTTTTTGGGTCGATTGATCTAAAGTATTAGTATTTTAATTTTGGTATTTAAATAAATAATATATGGGACATGCTTTACTTTATGTGACACCCCATTAGTGAATTAACTCCATAATTTGTTAGTAAGTTGGTTTTACTAATTAGTAAATTAGCTGGTTCATGGGTTGAAAGTTTGTTGGGTACCATAGTAGAACCACTCTGTGATAGATTTTAATAGCTTAAAATTTATAAGTGTTTTCAATAATAATATTTAACTTTTGTGTTCAAAATTCATCAACTTTATATAATGTAGATTTTACTTTTACCTATGAGGTACCCAATCCTAATAAAGAAACAAGTTTAAAGTTGTTCATTGCTCGAACCTTGCTTACTATTTTTTGATGACATTAATAATAAATTAATATGAATATTTCTCAGTGAAATATTTTTATAACAAAAATTATATCTATGACATGGACATCTTTTTTATAAGCTATGTGAAGGAAGGTCTGACATGATGTGACAACTACTAACGTATAGGGTTAAGGAGATTGTTAATTTTTTGTCACTTTACCTATCGACTACACAAACAATATTGCATCATAGAGAATAAAAAATACCATATTAGTATTAACATATGCAAATTAACATAAACAATAGATATACACAAACAACAAACAAAATTATCATATAAAATGATACACCCTTTTTTTGCACTACCATGTAACTCTTTCTTGTAATAATGGTAAGGTATAAAAATTCCATATCTCATATTGGAGGTTCAAACTCTATTCAAAAAGTTTACATTACAATTTTGTTCATGGATGTAAAAACCTTTAAAATATACATATGCACTAAAATATAAATATCATTTGTAACAAATTTATTTCACATTTTCCTTCCTTAGATTTTGTGCAAATGTATGCTACAAATCAAAATAAAATAGTCACTAGAATAACATAAAATGGAGGTGATTAAATCTGATTCAGTAATAGAACCAGACAGGCATGGGAATTTTCAATAAAGAAACAATAATAAAAATGAACAAAACTTATGGTGTTAAAATTTGATAAGCCTACTATGAAATTATGTTTGCAGATTTCAAGGAAAACAAGCCATACATAATTCTAAATTTCAATGAACTATACAACCAAGTTTAGAATAAAATTGTTTCTCAATTACAATCAAATGAGTATGAAGTAAGAGTGCCTCAAGATCAATAATGTCATTTATTCACTCAAAGTACTTCTTAAAAGAAGACTAAAAAATTCATTGTTGGGGGCATAGAAGACAATCCCAGCTTCATCTAATGACATTCTCTAAACAACATCATTGTTGTCAAACCCACCATCAATTTCTCAACAACATCCATATTCCCAATAAGGTTACCTAGTTTCGACATTCATGTGCAACATTTTTTTTTATAAAATAGTTTAGATCTTTAATTACATCATGATTAGGTAATTATTTCTTGTGTTATATTAAAATCACAAATAAATTCATATTTTAGGACCTTTTTGAATGCACTCTAAAATTGATTAGTCTTAGTATCTCTCATCATTTCCATGGAGGCAAAAAACTTACATGGGGAGTCTTGATATTTCAACATTATAAGTTCACCATCATCAGATGCAAACTTAGGATCATCTATATATTCATCATTTAGTTTAGTTTTATAACATGGAGGATATGGAAGGAAGCAATTATCATACCAATCAATGTCTAAATCAAAATTTACTACAATCACTTTGGCACGCAATGGATCAAGAACTTCTTTTCCAACTTCCCTTTTTTGATTTATATCATCATGTGTAGGCCTTTTTGGTGCTTGATTCAAATTCCAATCCCTCTCTTAACTTTTAAACCCATGAGGGATCCCCTTCTCATCTCTTGTAACTGTGTAGGACATCTCTTGTAAGTGTGTAGGACATCTATTTGATAGTGGAGGCCAAAGTTTTAACTGTTTCCTCAAGGTTGGTATTCTTGGTGGACTATGTTTTTTCACAATTTCTATGGACATATTGAATTCCAATCATATGATAGTGGAAGCCTTGTCCTATAATTATTATGCAACCATATTGTCAAAATCATCATAATATTTTATCAAGCATGCTACATCACTAGGCCTAATATTCTCTAGTATCCACATTAGGGTCTTATTAAACCATATATTGAAGTATTTCACACACTCATTAGGTTTATTCTTGATGTTTTCAAAATTATCCAAGAGAAAATTTGGATCAATTCTGTCACCATATTGAATTTTACAAAAAAATCTTCATCTTTTTCCATGAATCAATGCATCCATGGGGAAGTGAAATGAACCACTCAGAGTGTGTTCTTCTAGTGTGTGCATAAATAACTTAATGCATGCATCCTCATTTTCAACCTCATAATCTTCAATTATATTATGAAAATCCCTCAAGTGCTGACCATCACTCAGTGCATTGTTCCCTTGAAATTTTTGAAGGTGGTTCATTACTTCATTTGGGACCTCATTGGGATAACCTTCCATTTCATCAAAATTGATAAGCCTAAATATGGGAATTATAAATTCATGATGCTCATTCTCATCTTGATCCTTATGCCTCATGATTGGTTATATGGGAGGTTCAAGAACAAATGGCAAAGGACTATGAGGGAGTGAACGAGGTGGACTTTGTAGATCAAACTTAGGATGGGATTCAGCTAGTTGAGAAGGAGCTATATAATAAATAAGATTATAAATTTTAGAATCACTAGGTGAGATATGACAATTATTAGCAATAGGAAATTCAACAAAATTTTAGGATTACTAGAATCTTGGTAGCCAAAACAATCTTTTACAGTTGCACTTTACTCTTTAATAGGCCTCCAAACTTATCTCCTTTTCTGATGAACACTTAAGGGTGAGACAAGTTTCCTAGATGGGTCAGCTTTGAAATATGACCTTAGTCCTTCTATCTTTGCAAGAAAAATAATTCTCAAAGATGAATATATTATAAGTGGGCACTGATCTTCCTTTGAAACTAGATGATGTTTTGGAGAGACCACTAGAAGCAAACTTCTAAAATATAACCATTTACAAAATTGAAGTGATACATATTAAAACCATATATTTCTAAATTTAGTGATGATGTATGAAATCAAAGACAATGAACTTTTTAGATTCATGTTCAAACAATGGAAACCACCTCAAAACATGACAAATTCACATCTCTTTACAACAATTGTAGTAGATGTCAAATTATCAAATCTCTTAATTCCTGGTACATCCCCAAAAGAGTGATATGACATTGATGGCCAAGATAGTCTAAATGTAGTAAATAATAATAGAGAACTTGATAACATGAAATACTAATAGCTCTCTACAAGAGTCCTCGATAACACAAGTGCTATGGGTGCCTTTTCTTTCCCTCGTAATGGTGTCTGTTGAGTGTTAGTTCTTAGTTGTACACATTCAATGAACTTCTCACCTATCAAAAAAAATTAAAATCTTGACATCCCAACCTCTATGGAGTTTCATGTCTCATTTTTCATTTTTCATTTTTGTAGTCAATGATTTGACCTCTGTCAATCCTCCATGCATTCTATTAGCTGCCACACATTATGTCTTTTGAGATATGATTTTTTTTGTCCATGTGATAAGTTATTTTTTATTTGGGGTTGAGTGCTTTGAACATGTCCACTTAGGTAGGTCTGATGGTAAGGCTTACATCTACATGACCTTTTAGGTGGCATGGGCATCATGGCGTGGGGTTGTTTCTATATGAACTGCATATTTTAAAATCATCATGAGCTCTAATATTTTAATCAAAGGCCCAAATTTTATTAACGCAATTTTTGGAACTAACACCTTCTCCAATTAACTATTTACTCAATGTTTGAGTATAATGTTTGAAATTCATTTTTTAGTAGTAACAATATGTTTTTTTTACATATTTTTGTTACTTTTAGTTCAATTTTAGTGGTGTTATTTTCATTGATATTCATTACTAGAAGTAAATAGAGTAGTTTTGATTTGGGTTTTCATTACAAGGGATTATTAAATCTCACCTAATTAGTGTGAATATACTACATGGCCTTTGATCAGTCACCTATGATTTTATGAGTTGACATATGAGCTATTAGCACCATAGTGTTGAGCAAAGGTTTGCCAACATTTGTTGGGCATTAGGGAGATATGTCATACATGTTATTGAATAGTCACTTGGATGGATCTATTTTTGAGACCTTATGTCAACTGATATGTTTGAATAGGCCTTGATCATGTTATACTATAGTATAGTAAAAAAGGGTCAAAGGGGATGAAAATATTTCGATCATATTCATCATTCACGTCACAACTAATAGGGTAGAAGTATTCTTGGAGGTAGCATTAGTTGGTCAGTACCACGATGTATAATGTGCTAGTTACAAGTATGGAGGATATTTTTTATGACTTTATAGTCATATATTTGGATCATATTCTATACCCATTGTTGGATCAAGGAGTTTGTTGAGTTAGTTGATCCAAAAGATTAGTACTTAAGTTTTGATATTTAAATAAATGTATATGGGACATAATTTACTTTATTTGACACTTGTATTAGTGAATTAACCTCATAATTTGTTAGTATGTTAGTTTTACAAGTTGGTAAGTTAGTTGGTTTATAGGTTAAGAGTTAGTTGGGTCCTATAGTGGAACAAACCCATGAAACATTTTAATAGATTGAACTTTATAAATGTTTTCAATCATAATATTTTACCTTTGTATTCAAAAGTTATCAAATTTATACAATTATAGAGGATCTATTTGAGACTAGAGGATAATTTCCCTTCTCCAGTTAACTATTCACTAGAATTTTGGGTATTATGTTTGAAATTTAGTTTTGGTTAAAATTGTATATTTTTTCCTAGTTTTTATTACTTTTAGTTCAGTTTAGGGGGTGCTTAATTCACTGATATTCCTGATTAGGAGTAGATAGAGTCATTTTGATTTAGTTTTTTGATACAAGGGCTTCTTACATCTCACCTAATTAGGGGGAAGATACTATATGGCCTTTGATCAGTCATTGGTGATTATACAATTTGACATAGAAGTTGTTAGCACTATAGTGTTGAAAAAAGGTCTAGAAATGGTTGTTGGGCATCAAGGATATGTAACAATCATAGTAGTGAATAGTCACTTGGATGGATTTATGTGTGAAACCTTATGTCAATCGATATGGTTGAATAGGCCTTGATCATATTATACAATAGTAAAATACAAAATGGTCAGATGGGATGAACATACCTTCATCATATTCATCATTCATGTCATAACTCATAGGGTAGTGTTCTTCTTGGACACCTCTGATGGACTTCTCAACTATCAAACACAATTTCCCTTCTAACATCCCAACCTCTATAGAACTTCATGGCTCATTTCATAATTTTCATTTTTACAATCAATGGGCTAACCTCCATCGAGCCTCCATGCATTTTCTTTACTACCATACATTATGTCTTTTGGGATGTCCTTTTATTTGTCTATGTGATAAGTTATTTTTGATGTCAGGATAAGTGATTTGAACATGTCCATGTAGGTAGGTCTAACAGTGAGGCTACCATCTATGTGGCCTTACAGGTGGCATGGGCATCATGGCATGGGGTTGTTTCTATATGAACTATGTGCTTTTAAACCAGGATGAGCTATAATATTTTAATCAAAGGCCTAAAATTGCTTAGCATTATTTTGGGCACTAACATTGGCTCTCCCTTGGGGATGTACAGCCCCTACGGGTATGCAAAGAACCCAAAATATAAGATGAGGTGCCAATCCATTGGGCCATAGAGTTAAAACTTTAGAAAATTTCACAATAAATACCCATGAAGGCTAAAAAAAAGAAGGAATACTGATAAAAAATAGATCAAGTGGCTCTAGAAATGAACACATGACAAAAATTATGAAATAAACTATACAAGCAAGGCTGAAAGTAGAGAGGTAACAAAATAACAAGAAAATACACTATAAAATTATTTACATTATCATGGGCTCAGTCTAGGAAATTTTTTAAATGTTTGCCATTAACTAGAAACTTTGGAATTTCATCATCTGATAATTTCCTAAACTTTTCTAGTAGCTTGGTGCCAAGATGAATTAAACCAATCTCTGCACTTGCTTGATAGTATTGCTACCAGGATGTAATGGTATTAAGTACTAAAAAAAATCCTCCCTATATGGTCTCAAATATGGATAAGACCATGCCAAAATATTTTGGTACTCCTTCAATAGTTATAAATAAGTTTGTTTCTCGATTGCAATTAGATGAGTACCAAGTAAGAGAGCCTCATGATCAGCAATGTCATTTGTACACTTGAAGTACATCTTGAAAGAAGACTAAAAACATTCATTGTTGGGGGAATAGAAGAAAATCCAAACTTCATCTAATGACATTCTCCAAACAATACTTTTGTTTTTTTCCATATTTTTGTTACTTTTAGTTCAATTTTGGTGGTGTTGTTTTCATTAATATTCTTGACTAGTAGTAAATATAGTAGTTTTGATTTGGTATTTTTCTACAAGGGACTATTACATATTACCTAATTGGGGTGAATATATTGCATGGCCTTCAATCAATCACCTATGATTCTATGAGTTGACATATGAGTTATTATCACCATAGTGTTGAGCAAAAGTTTGCCTACATTTGTTGGGCATCAGGGAGACATGTCATACACATTATTGAATAGTCACTTGGATGGATTTATTTGTGAGACCTTATGTCAATTGATATGTTTGAATAGGCCTTGATTATGTTCTACTATAGTACAGTAAAAAATGGTCAAATGGGATGAACATACTTTGATCATATTCATCATTCATATCAAAACTAGTATGGTAGCAATATTCTTGGAGGTGGAATTTTTTGGTTAGTGCCACGATGTATAGTGTGCTAGTTAAAAGTATGGAGGATATATTTGATGACTTTATAGTCATAGTTTTGGATCATCTTCTATACCCATTGTTGGATCAAGGGTTTTACTGGATTGCTTGATCCAAAACATTAGTACTTTAGTTTTGATATTTAAATAAATGTATATGGGGCAGACTTTACTTTATTTGACACTCCTATTAGTGAATTAGCCTCATAATTTGTTAGGAAGTTAGTTTTACTAGTTGGTAAGTTAGTTGGGTCCTATAGTGGAACCACCCCATGAAATCTTTTAATAACTTGAACTTTATAAATGTTTTTAATAATAATATTTTACCTTTATATTCAAAAGTTATCAAATTTATATAATTAAAGAGGATCTATTTGACGCTAGAGGATAATTTCACTTCTTTAGTTAACTAATCACTAAAATTTTGGGTATAATGTTTGAAATTCATTTTTGGTTACAATAGTATTTTTTTTTTCTAGTTTTTTATTAGTTTTAGTTTGGTTTTGGTGGTGTTCAATTCACTGATATTGATGATTAGGAGTAGATAGAGTCATTTTGATTTAGTTTTTTTCTGCAAGGGTTTCTCACATCTCACCTTATTGGGGGGAAAATATTGTATGGCCTTTGATCAGTCATTGGTGATTGTACAAGTTGACATAGAAGTTGTTAGCACTATATTGTTGAACAAAGGTCTAGAAATGGTTGTTGGGCATCAGGGATATGTAACATACATAGTACTAAATAGTCACTTGGATGGATTTCTGTGTGAGACCTTATGTCAATCGATATGATTGAATAGGCCTTGACCATGTTCTACTATAGTACAATACAAAATGGTTAGAGAGGATGAGCATACCTTTATCATATTCATCATTTATGTCACAACTCGTAGGGTAGTGTGCTTCTTGGAAGTAACATCAGTTGATCAGTACCATGATGTATAGTGTTCTAGTTGTAGGTGATGAGAATATTTTTTATGACTTCATAGTCATATCTCTAAATCATCTTTTATACACATTATTTTATCAAGGGGGTTTGTTGGCTTGATTAATATAAAGTATTAGTATTTTAATTTTGACATTTAAATAAATATATATGGGACATGCTTTAATTTATGTGACACACCATTAATGAATTAACTTCATAATTTGTTAGTAAGTTCATTTTACTAGTTAGTAAATTAGTTGGTTCATGGGATGAGAGTTAGTTGGGTACCATAGTGGAATCACTCTGTGAAAGATTTTAAAAGCTTAAATTTTATAAGTGTTTTCAATAATAATATTTTACCTTTGTATGCAAAAGTTATCAACTTTATACAATGTAGATTTTACTTTTACCTATGCACTACCCAATCCTAACAAAGAAACCAGTTTAAATTTGTTCATTGCTTGAACCTTGTTTATTATTTATTGTTGACATTAATAATAAATCATTATGAATATTTCTTAGTGAAATGTTTTTATATTAAAAAATATATCTGTGACATGGACATGTTTTTTTTTAAATAAGCTATGTGAAGGAAGGTCTGACATGATGTGATAACTACTTAGGTATAGGGTTAAGGAGGATGTTGACTTTTTATTGCTTTACCTATTGACTACCACACAAAAAATAATGCATCACAAATAATCAATTATACCATATTAATATTAACATATGAAAATTAACATAATTAATGTATATGCACAAACAATAAACAACAATATCATAGCAAATACTATATCATTTTATTCCATTGCCATGAAACTCTTTCCTTAGTTTGAGTGTAATAATGGTAAGGTATAAAAATTCCATATCTCATATTGGAGGTTCAAACTCTATTCATAAAGTTTACATCACAATGTTGGTCATGGATGGAAAACCCCTACAAAAATACATATACACTAAAATATAAATAACATTTGTAACAATCTTTATTTAACATTTTCCTCACTTAGATTTTGTACAAATGGATGCTAAAAATCAAAACAAAATAGTAACTAAAATAACATAGAATGGAGGTGGTTAAAGTTGATTCATTAATAGAACTAGACAAGCATGGGTATTTTTAATAAATAAGCAAAAATAAAAATGAACTAAACCTGTGTTGTTAAAATTTGATAAGCCTGCTATGAAATTCTATTAGTAGAGTTCAAGGCAAACACGATGTACATAATTCTAAATCTAAATGAACTATATAACCAAGTTTGGCATAACCCAAAATAATATTGCCCTCCTTCTTTGATTGACCATTCAAATAAGCAGTGTTATAAATCAGTAGAAACATGCACATATTGAATAGATGTTGGTTGCAATTAGGCTTGTAATTTTGTGATAATTTCCAAAGAGTGGAAATCATGATCTACGGAGGAATACCTTGGGAGCCTACACCAAGGTCGAGAAAAATAAGACACATGGGGAGGGTTTGAATAATTAAAGAAGAATGGAAATCACCTTGTAAAACCCAATGTGAGAGATGGAGGACATGCTCATTCCCAAAGTGATGAGAGATATGATCATCCTTCCCATAGGTTAAGTTCTCATAATCAATGGTGCTCAGAATGGATCTACAAGATGGTAAGATGTGAGGGTGTCTATGTTGAATTTGTGGCTCTAAAAACTCACATAATCCATTGGGAATAGGTTCATGATCTTGGATGATACAATAATTATTTGAATGTATCATTCAATCGTAAATCTTCTCCTCAATGAGTGCATGCTAGGAACTGGAAGCAACACCAATGATTTTTACACTTTTTATGACAATATCTATTCAAGAACTAGTTTAAATTAGTAACTTCATCGTATTCATGATTCATGTCACAACTCGTAGGGTAGTGAACTTCTTGGAAGCAACATCAGTTGATCAGTACCATAATGTATAGTGTTCTAGTTGTAGGTGTTGAGGATATTTTTTATGTCATAGCTCTGAATCATCTTTAACACACATTGTTAGATCGAGGGGGTTTGTTGGGTTGATTAATCTAAAGTATTAGTATTTTAATTTTTATATTTAAATAAATATATACAGGACATTTTTTCACTATATGTGACACCACATTAGTGAATTAACTTCATAATTCGTTAGTAAGTTGGTTTTACTAGTTAGTAAATTAGTTGATTCATAGGTTGAGAGTTAGTTGGGTGCCATAGTGGAATCACTCCATGAAATATTTTAATAGTTTTAACTTTTTAAGTATTTTTAAATATAAAATTTTACCTTTGTGTTCAAAAGTTATCAACTTTATACAATGTAGATTTTACTTTTACATATGCACTATCCAATTCCAACAGAGAAACCAACTGAAAGTTGTTCATTGCTTGAACCTTGTTTATCGTTTCTTGATGACATTAATAATAATTCACTATGAATATTTCTTAGTGAAATATTTCTATAATATAAAATATATCTTTGACTTTGATAGTGTGCTAGTTACACGTGTGGAGGATATTTTTGATAACTTCATAGTTGTAGCTTTGGATCATCTTCTATATGCATTGTTAGATGAAGGGGGTTTGTTGGTTAAGTTGATCTAAAGCATTAGTAATTTAGTTTTAATATTTAAATAAATGTATATGGCACATACTTTACTTTATGTGACACTCCTATTAGTTAATTAACTTGGTAATTTGTTCGTAAGTTAGTTTTACTAGTTAGTAAGTTAGTTGGTTTATAGGTTGATAGTTAGTTAGGTCCCATAATGGAACCACCACATGAAAACTTTTAATATCTTGAAATTTATAAATATTTTCAATAATAATATTCTACCTTTGTGTTCAAAATTTATCAAATTTAAATGATATAGAGGATCTATTAGAGGTTGGAGGATGATTTCCCTTCTCTAGTTAACTATTCACTCAAAGTGTGGGTATAATGTTTGAAATTCATTTTGGTAATAATAGTATGTTTTTTTTAGTTTTTTTGTTACTTTTAGTTAAGTTTTGGTGTTTTTCACTGCATTGATATCCCTGATTAGGAGTAAACATAGTAGTTTTGATTTAGTTTTTCACTATAAGGGCTTCTCACATCTCACCTAATTGGGGGGAAGATATTGTATATCCTTCAATCAATCACTGGTGATTGCACAAGTTCACATAGTTTTTATCACCATAATGTTGAGCAATAGTCTAGAAATAGTTGTTGGGCATCAGAGAGATGTGTCATATATGGTACTGAATAGTCACTTAGATGGATTTATGTGTGAGACCTTATGTTGATCGATATGGTTGAATAGGCCTTGATCATGTTCTACTGTAGTACTGTGAAATATAATTAGAGGGGATAATCATACCTTGATCATATTCATCATTCGTGTCACAAATCATAAGATAGTGTGCTTTTTTGAGGCAACATTGATTGATCAGTGCCATGATGTATAATGTTCTAGTTGTAGGTGTTGAGGATATTTTTTATGACTTCATAGTCATAGCAATGAATCATCTTCTATGTACTCATTGTGGGATCATGGGGGTTTGTTGGGTCAATTGATCTACAATATTAGTATTTTAATTCTAATATTTAAATAAATATATATGAGACGTGCTTTGTTTTATGTGACACCCCATTAGTGAATTAACTTCACAATTTATTGATAAGTTGGTTTTACTAGTTAGTAAATTTGTTGGTTCATAGGTTGAGAGTTAGTTGAGTGTCATAATAAAATCACTCCATAAAAGCTTTTAATAATTTGAACTTTTTAATTGTTTTCAATAATAATATTTTACCTTTGCGTTTAAAATTTATCAACTTTATATAATGTAAATTTTAATGTTACCTATACACCACCCAATCCTAATAGAGAAATCAGTTTAAAGTTATTCATTGCTTAAATCTTGTTTACTATTTCTTGATGACATTAATAATAAATCGCTGTGAAATATTTCCATTTTTTCTGTAACATGGACATATTTGCTTTTTAATAAACTATATGAAGGAAGGTCTGACATGATGTGACAGCTACTAAGTCTAAGGTTAAGGAGGCGTTGACCTTTTGTCACTTTACGTATTGACTCCACAAACACCAATAGCAAAGAATACACCGTTTTGTTCCTAAACTTATTTATCAGGTAACTCTTTCCTTAGTTTGAGTGTAATAATGGTAAGGTATAAAAATGCCGTATAATACTGGAGGTTCAAACTCTATTCAGAAAGTTTAGATTGCAACGCCGGTCACGGATGGAAAACCCCTGCAAAAATACATATGCACTGAAATATGATTAGCATTTGTAACAAACTTTATTCAACATTTTCCTCGCTTAGAATTTGTGCAAATGGATGCTACAAATCAAAATAAAACGGTCACTAGAATAGCATAGAATGGAGGCGGTTAAATCTGATTCATTAATAGAACCAGACAAGCATGGAAATTTTCAAAAACGAAACAACAATAAAAACGAGCGACACCTGTGGTTTCAATATTTGATAAACCTGCTGTGAAATTCTGTTCGCGGAGTTCAGGGCAAACAAGCCGCACGTAATTCCAAAATTTCCATAAACTATAAAACCAAGTTTAGATTAACCCAAAACATTATTGCCCTCATTTTTTTTTTTGTCCACAATCGTCCACTTCCTTACTGACTCCACGAACCGCAGTCTTCTGGAATTTCTGTGCAAACAAATTGAAGAGAAGCAGTATACTTTGTTTGACCATTACAGCAAGCCATGCACGCCTCGAACAGAAAGCTGGTTGTAATTAGGCTTGCAGTTTTGCTGCTTACCATATCATCAAGTTGGGGGCAGCAGCTGCAAGGGAAATGGGAGTTACTGTTAGAGAACGCCGGCATATCGGCAATGCATGCGATACTGCTTCAAACCGACGAAGTTATCATGTACGATCGAACCGATCGGGGTCCGTCAAACATCACCAGAACCGAGCCGCCCTGCAATAACGTTTCCCTTCCTCTTGAGTTCAATTCAGAATGCTGGGCACACTCGATCGAATATGACATTGCCACCAATAAAGTGAGGCCTCTGCACCTCGTCACCGACACTTGGTGCTCTTCCGGTGCTGTTACCAGCGACGGGACGCTTGTGCAGACGGGCGGATTTGGTATAGGCGAGAATGTTACTCGCTATTTCAAACCATGCTCGGATGGCAAATGCGACTGGGTGGAGTCGACTACCGAGAAGCTATCCGCCAGGAGGTGGTATGCTTCCGACCAGATCTTGCCTGACAACCGTGTCATCGTCGTAGGAGGCCGCAATTCTTTCAGCTACGAATTCATCCCAAAAGAAAAACCCGGCGACATCCACTACGTCAACTTTCTGTGGGAGACCGTTACTCCAGGCGAGGAGAACAATCTGTATCCCTTTGTGTATCTGTCTTCAGACGGCAATTTGTATATATTTGCCAACAATGAATCCATTCTGCTGGACTACAACACAAACAAGGTGATCAGAAACTTCCCCACCATGCCGGGCGGTGGCGCTCGAAACTACCCGAGTACCGGTTCTTCCGTCATGCTGCCGCTGGATTCCGGCGACAATTTTCAAAGAGTAGAAATCATGATCTGCGGAGGAACACCCGTGGGAGCGTACACCAAGGCCGAGCAGAATAAGACACACGGGGAGGGTTTGAACAATTGCGGAAGAATGGAAATCACCTCGCAAAACCCGGTGTGGCAGATGGAGGACATGCCCGGGCCCAGAGTGATGGGAGATATGATCATCCTTCCCACGGGTGAAATTCTCATAATCAACGGTGCTCAGAATGGATCTGCCGGCTGGCAAGATGCGAGGGTGCCCGTCTTGAATCCGTGGCTCTACAAACCCGCAGCCGCCGGGAATCGGTCCACGGTCCTGGCTGATACAACAATTGCTCGAATGTATCATTCAACCGCAAATCTTCTTCCCGACGGGCGCATCCTGGTGGCCGGAAGCAACCCCAACGATTTTTACACTTTCTCCAACAACGTCTATTCGAAAACCGAGCTGCGGGTGGAAGCCTACATTCCTTATTATCTAGACGCGCAGTATGATGTTGTTCGCCCAAATATTACGTATGTAAATCTCGCGGATGAGATCCGTTATGGAACAGATTTTCTTGTGAACTTCACAGTGACGGGGACATTGAGCTCGAATGTCAGTTTCCATGCGTATGCACCTCCGTTTACATCTCACACACAGTCAATGAACCAGAGAATGCTTTCGCTGGCAGCAATACCTGCCACAAAAGGAAATGGGTTTTATTCGACGGTTGTGAAGGCTCCGCCAAGCCCCGTTGCGGCTCCTTCTGGCCATTACTTGCTCACCGTTGTCAATCAAGGTATTCCCAGCCAGGCCTATTGGATTCGCTTCGTCTAAGTAGGCAAGTGAGCGCACAGCTCTTGAAAGCTCTAGCATTGATCACTTAGAATCTGATCCCAAAGCTAATGCCCTTTGGGATCAGGTAGCAATTTATTTTAATAATTGGTGATTATAAGCCGCGGATTTTGTGTATTTCAGGTTTCTTAAATTGGAAAATCGTTTAAAAAAAAATCTTTATAAACGTTTTGTCCTTGTTTAAGATTTCATTTTATTGTTTGGACGTTTGTTACACAAAGTAAATCATATTGATCTCGGCTATTATTGCGGATAACTAGTAGAAATATCTTGAATATATTTGTTTGAAAAATATATAGATATATGTTTATTTCCTGATTATGATTATGAGTATGGATGCCAACATTTTATGTAATTTAGTTATTTAATGTAATGCTTCTATGGATATAATTTATATATAAATAAATTATAGATATATCAATTGTGTATTATTATTTTTAATTTATATTTCAATTACGGTTGTATTTGTATAGATTATGGACATTGTTTAAAGAGGTTTTTTCTTTTTTTCCTTTTCTTCCTAGAACTTTTTAAAGGTGGTCTCCATTTTTGTAGAACAATTTTTTATCATAAAAGATATAATTAGACATTTTTATTGCATTTGCATCATGTTCTCATTATAGTAGCACCATACTTATGTCACATTTGTACTAAAAGTATGTGTGAAGTTGGTACCAGGTTTACGTTAAATATTTTTATAAAAAAACTATAAAATAGTTATATATATATATATATATATATATATATATATATATATATATATATATATATATATATATATATATATATATAAAATCAGAATTCTATAAATATATACGTTGTGCATTTATATTTAAAAATTATTATAAATTTTAACATTTAGAAGTTACTATTATATATTTTTTCTAAATATTTAATATAATATTATCTAAATTAAAAGAAGACAAAGAGATTTATAAATAATTATAATTATATATATACAATAATGTACATTGTTTGAAGGAGTAACATTAATTTAGTTTACTTTTTATCTTTATATATATATATATATATATATATATATATATATATATATATATATATATATATATATATGAATGATTGGTCATAAACCCTATTCATCCTCCATTTTTGGTATAATCTTCAAGGATGTCAATCATAATAATGATGTATCCTTTACCTGCTCATCATTTTTGTACTTAGCAACCAATATTCTCATCTCTGTTATCACATCCTATTTTCCCCATCATTGGATTTATAGAACTGATTTGTGCTGAGATAACATCTGATTAATTAACTAGATATATATTTTAGGGTATGGATTGTGTGAATTTGTTATGTTTAATCATTGCTTAATTTTATTCATTTGATTGATAATGTTGGTTGGATTTGATGTTTATTTGTATATGATTATTGTATAGTTTTAAAGAATTAACTAATTGTAACCACTTGTTGGTTATGGTGAGTGTGTTTGGAATACATATTCTTCCACTAAACAAAAGGATGGCATTATCGAGGAGATTTGGTTGATGCTCATGTCATGGTACATGAAAGAAAAATGTGAATGCAATTAAAACTAACTATACATAATAATGAAACTAAAACTAACCTGTACATTGAAAAAATATAAATAAAGTGTTTTGAAAACATATTTTATAATTATCTCTTTAAGGGTGGTATCTATAGCAGTGCACCCTAGCTTCACACCTACATGACACCCAAATGATGTCATATCAACACTTAAAATTTTCACTCATAGTAAACTTAGATTGTCAACTATTTAATTTCTATATTTTAAGGATGTGACATGTTAGGATAAAAATTACCACGTAAGGTATCACTACAGAACTATTTAAAAATTCAAACTGATAGGTGATAATTAAAATCCCCAACAAGGTATTAATGGAAGTCAAATGTGGAACATTTAAAATTTAGTTAATGACACTCGATCCATATTATTCATGTAATTTTTTCAAGGTGAAAAAGCAATAACACCTCACCAACTTACATTTAACATCCTATTTTGCACTTTAAAGGAACCCAAACCTATGTTGAATCACACCTAACTAGTTCAGATTTTTATAGGACCATCTATGTGTTGTATTGCACCCATTTAAATTTGTATTTTTATTGAAGGGGGAGAATAGATGCAAATGCATTGTATCAATAAGAAGCAAAATACTAATATGTTTCCCTATCTTGCCATCAAGGTTGATAATATGAAATGAATTTGAATCAGGTGACCTCACAACTTTCTTATAGGTGGCCCTCATGTACATAAGCGAGCCTTCATCAATCATATTATAACAATCTAGAGATAATAAATAACACCCATTTTTTCTCTTCAATTCCATCTTCATGTAGTGTTGCACTAGCTTTCACCTCATTATGGTAGAAATAAAAGTGTCAGATGGTTAACTTGATAATGTAGAATTTATTCCAAGCTCTGATTAAATTTTTTTTATATAAAACACACAAAAAATGATACATAGTGCAATTCATGTGGTGTTGAGGTTGTATGGGATTTGCAGTAAAACTTATTCTAAGGATGATTGTTACCATTGCCAACAATGATTTCTACAATGAAGGTTATCATTTCGGTATGTAGCACATGAAAAAATTATCCATACATGTATATTTCCTATGCTTACATGTGATTACATTGCACCATGGAAGTCCTCAGCACTATCCAATTGGTTTGTTTCACCACTTCAATTGACAATCCCAACTCAATCTCAATTTGTATACTATTATTTTTACCATTGGATGGATTGACATGTGGGTGAGTGTATTTTTCTATCGATAAAAAAAATCCTTCTTTATGATGACATGTCATCTATATAGTGTTCATTCATTAAACATGTTAAATCTATGAACCTTGATTGGTCAGCTAAAGTCCCATTCTACATCTGGTACATTTACATTCTATGAAGTAGTGGTTCCATTTTGGATAAACTATCATGGTCGATTGGCTACATTCATATTCTTTTCTATAAAAAAGTGTTTGATGAAAAAAATGCATTTAGATCATCCTCCACTTGTTATTGTATTTTTCATTTGTATTTTTAGTTAATGAGATTCATCACTTGGGATTTTGCATTATAGTTATTTCATGTTTCTATGTGTAGGTTGGTGTAAATTTTAGTTTTGCTCTTTTAATCTTGTTTGGAACTTTTATTTGTAAATTATTTGAACAAATCACAATTTTACTTGTGGCTTTTGGGTGTTCCTCTACATAGTATTACTAATTCAATCATAATGTAGTTCTTTTTTTAAAATTTCAATATAAAATTGTGAAGACATATGCATGTACTTAGTTGCCTGGGACTTCCATTTAAATTATAACCTTGCCCTTGAACATCTTAGGGGAAATGTTAACTAATTTCATTTTTAACAAATTTATTTTTCAATTTTCATGTGGATTATGAGTAAAGATATAAATATGAAGGTGTTAAGCATGATTTCTTCTTTTTTGATATATTTGTGTAGCTTTTTGGAAATGTGACCATATGTTACATTAGTTTTCTTTCTGCAAATGAGGTTTGTTATGTATTTTTTGCTTTGCCACTTTGGTTTAGGTTTGGTTATGTATTTCACCATTTTTAAGAGGATCCATTTCAAGAACTTAATGAAACTAAATGTCTCAGTCCAAATCCAGGCCTCTAGCCCTTTATTTCTACCTCCTATTTCCTAAATGATAGGTCTAAATTTATGAGACCTTCACTAGGCAAGGGGAGTGAATTTTTATGGGCTATGTGTTAAAATAGCATTCATGAAAACTATATTTTACATTGGATCACTAGCACTAATAATTTACTATTTCAACATTTAATATAATTTGGTTAGTTTCATTATTATTTTTGAATAATTTTTCAGACATTGAGTATTGATTCCTAAGACTTTCAACTAGCTTGTGTTTACTAGCATGTGGATTATTGATTCTTTTTAAAGTCTTATATTTATTTGATTTAATTTTATGTGAAGTGTTTATGTTCCATATTTTTGAATATTCATTATAGGTTCCTGTCGAAGAGTGTTTGATCTAAACATGGAAGATGGTACAATTCATCATTTTTGTACCCATTTTTAAATTTTAGCTATAAAGGTAAATGTCTTTTAGTGAGTCAAAATTATGTATGATCACTATTGAAGTATCAATTTCATATATAATACCTTACATGCATGGTTGTATAATTATATGAGTGGAAATTCCTACAAAGTTATGGCCAAACTTATTTCTCTTCAACATTAGCTCATAAGTATACAAGAGATGACAATGGTGTGGTTGGACATTATGGGTTGCATTTATAGGTTAATAAATTTTTGATTAAGTCCTTCTAAAAAGTGGTTACATTTATGATATGGTTATACTATGTCTTATAGTTTTTGATTTGAAGCACTAATTTGTATATATTCTTTAGGAATGGAGTGAAACACTATCATTCAACATGACCTGATGTACTAGAGTAATAACATGGTTACTTGTTATGTTAGACACTCATTTTACATCCATATTTACACATTATTTTAAGCACAATTAATCACTGTATTTTTTTTCAAATCCTTTAGATTTGTGTGGTTCCTTAATTTCTCATATTTCCATAATTGCTAAAAAAAAATTTATAGTTGAGTTTTTTCAAACCTCATAAAGGACGTGATCCAAAGTGCCTTTTAATTTTTTTCATATCCTATTTTTCACAAATATTTGATCTTAGTTTAAAGTGAATTAGTTATAGTTTTTATATAATTTATTGATTTCATTAAAAGTGAATAATATTGTAAAAATAATATTTTCATGAATGCAATTCATATAAATACATTTTTTGATTTATATGTATGAGTTACATTCATACAAATATATTATTATCATCAAGGATGACATTTTAGGCATGAAGGAGCCCATACCTACACTTTATCACCTAAAACATTTTTTGAGGGTATTAAATCCATGTTTCAATTAAATAAAATAAAGGTTATGTTGATTTGAATCATAAAAAACATGTTTTTTCCAATATTATGTATGTTTCACATTATATTTTGTTTAAAAATAAAAATAACGTTTGTTTCCATCCTCAAACCCAAATTAGAAATATGTTTATTTAAATTTAAATACATAACCATTAAGATATAAACTAAACTATGCATACAAACATCTTATTTAAATTTGATACAAGCAAGTTTTTACCAATTGGAATCATAAAAAGTATTAGCGGGAACCAAATGTGGGTAATTTTAAAATTAGGTATTACTTCTTTCACGTACTACTAGATATATAAAAAGGGTGATATTCTTCCACATACCAATGGGTATATAGGAAGGGCACATATATATAAATGTATTGCATATTGATATGATGGTATATAGAAAGGGAGACCTTGATACCTTAAGTGATAAGAAACCATTCCATTGCTCACAGTCTTGATCATGGTTGTATAAGCACCAATTTTTTTTCTATTAGATTCTTAATTACTCAAAGATGATAACTAATCTACTTGGAAGACAAATATTAGAAATCAACATGAATTTGAATAAATTTGTCCTATTGTAGATGTATCCTACACTTGACATGCCACCTACACTGATCCATAATGTAAGTATGAAAAAGCCAATCAAAAGGTGAAATCAATCATTGTGTTTGGGGTATTGGATAAGCTGAAAACACACATACATAAAGAAAAAATAAATAAGGAAGCTTGGGATAAGATCTAAACTATATATGAGGCCAAAAATGAGAGAATTATTCTACATATACAAATTTAACTTCACTCTCTCAAATTGAGATCAAATGAAAAATTAAAGGCCTTTATTAGACGTGTTGCAACACTAAGGGCATCACTCCAATATTTGGGTGAAATAGTAGCATATGAGTATCTTATACCCATTGTTTTGAGAGCTCTACCACCTCTGTACATAATATTTGTGATAAATCTGACTGTCATAAAATAAACCAAGTTTTGAAAAACTAAAAAAATTATTACAACAAGAAGAGTCTTTCGATACTTAATAAGAAGTTGAAGAACATGTTCTTGTTATCATCAATAAAAAGGAAATAAAACCATAAAATATTTAAATTCATAATCAAAATAGAGTCCTTGATAGAATCCATGAGGAAATAAATTAAAAAACAATGTCTCATTTATGGTCAAAAGGGAAATGAAGTTAAAGATTATTGGTATAATACATTCCAGAAGGGATATTACAGTGGCCAAAAGACCACTAACAAAAAATAATCCCCATAAAGTCAAAGTAAACCATATGGATATAAAAAGGGAACTTGGTAGAATAAATCAAAGTAATAAGGAAACATTGTTGAACAAGGAGACAACAATGAAGATTTCCTATACTTTGTTGATCTTCATGAAGAATCAGCTTCACAAAGTAATATATGGTATGTTGATTTAGGTTCAACCTAACACATGATAGGATGAAAAGATTGGATTTTCACTTTGAAAGATACCCAACAAAAAACATGTTTATTTGGGTGATGATACCTCATACAAAAGAGATTGACAACATTGCTTTACATCTTAACATACAAACCTATAGAATCACATCTTATATGTATCTATCTTAACCAAGAATTTGTTATCAATTAATCAACTTTTGGACCATAATCTGAAGATTGACATTGACTATAAATGTGGAAATAAAATTGTGTTTAATAAGAGATAAATAAAAATATTCCAAAATTATTGCATGAGCATCTAATGTGAGATGAATGTTTTAACTAGATTTTATTTAGAAAAATAATCAGGCACTCATTATAAAGGACACAAACTTAGCACAATTATGGTATATAAGATTTGGTCACATAAGTTTTGGATATCATGACACACTCCATCATTTTGACATGGTAAGAGGATTTTCACGTTTCAAAAAGGGAATAGACAAATGTCAAAATTGCTTAGTAAGCAAATAACATAGAGTTCCCTTTTACACAAGTACATATCAATCCTATGGGAAACTTGATCTAGTGAATACTGATCTATATAGACTAATGAAACTTAGTCATACAAGGTTTAAGTACTTCATTCTCTTTGTTGATGATTTCTCTAGAAAAGTCTGGGTTTACTATTTGAAAACAAAAGATTCAAGCCTTTGAAATTTAAAAACATTTGAAGTTTCCATTGAAACAAAGACTAGTAGGAAAATTAAAACCCTTCACTTACATTATGGGGGGATATTCACCAGTAATGAGTTCAATTTTTTTGAGATAAAATGACATTTGTCATCAGATTTCACCTCCACATACACCATAACAAAATTCTATTGATAAATGGATATATAATATTATTATGGAAATGGTGTGATGTATGCTACATGATTTGGGGTTGATAAAGGCATTTTGGGTAGAAATAATCAAAACCAGATTATATCTAATCAACATAGTTCCCACTATAGCTCTTGATGGGGTAACACCACATGAATCATGGTCAGGGTAAAATCCATATATAACACATCTTTGAGCTTTTAGATGCAAATCAAGTATGCACATTCCCAAAAAAGAGAGGAATAAACTTGACATGAAGTTAGAAAAAGTATCTTTTCTTAGGGTATAATTAATAAACACTTGCCTATAGACTAATAGATCCAAATACTAGGAAAATCTACACTAACATGGATGTTGGGTTTTTTAATAAAAAAGCATATGCTCCTTCTACAAGCTCATCTAGTAAAATATTCAATCCCATAGAAAATGAACATGATGGAAATCCCCCAAAAAAATAAAATCATGATGATGGGAATAATGGTGCAGCTTCACCACCCATAGGAACCATTAAACGTATGCCTAAATGGTATATAAGTATAATAAGAGATGCTAAACTAGATGATATTTTAGACACATACACCACTAAACCAAGGACTCATAATATAACTCTAAGAGAGGTCAATTTGGTCTTAATGAATACAATTTTTGAATTTGGTGAGCTCCCAATAGTTCAGGAAGCCCTATAGATAAAATCTTGGAAAGATGCTATGGATGTAGAATATAAATCACTGGTGAATAAAAAAATATGGTAGCTTGTAGACCTTCCACCAGGGAAGAAGCCAATCAAATGCAAGTGGATAAGTTAAAATAAAAAGGAGATGGTAGTCTTGAAAAGCACAAATAAAAATTAGTTGTAAAGGGCTATGCTCAGAAATAAGGCATTGACTATGAGGAGACTTTTGCTACCATTGTTAAGATCAAATCTATCAGGATGATTTTTTATTTAGGTACATAATTTGGTTGGAAAGTAAATCAAAAGGAAGTAAAAAGTGCATTTCTTAATGGATACTTATAGGAAGAATTAAAAGGAAAATAAGATAAAGTTTTTAAACTTGTCAAATCACTATATGGTCTTAAACAGGCTCCTCGGGCATGGTATATTAAAGTTGATGAGCATCTCTTGAAACATCGATTTGATAGGATTTCATATGATCCCAATATCTATTAAGCACACACATATACTGAGAGAGAGGGGGGGGTGAATCAGTATAAGTTGATATTTTCCTTAATAAAAATTAAAAACCATAATAATACCTTTCACACAAGATAACACAATTAAGAGATAATATTTACGTGAAAACCCTTTTTGGGAATAAAACCACAATATAAAATTATCTTACAAAATTTGTAGGCACCAACCTACTAGAGACACCAATTCCCACTATACAAAGATTTTGTAGGCACCAATCTACTAGAGACACCAATCCCCACTATTAATCACCAACTTAGCAAGAGGCGCCAATATTTTCTTTAGGAAGCACCAACTTCCAAATAAACCAAGTTTTTATCTTCTTAAATATTACCATTTCAATGAATGATGATCTAAATATACTCATTTTCAAAAATCTGATATAACATTCTTCAACATATATTCTCCTTCATAAAAATGCTTCAACATTCTTCAACATGTATTCTCCTTCATGAATCTACAACATTATTCATATTTATTTCTACTCTAATTCTATTCAAATTCAAATGCTATTACATCGTTTTTTCATACTATTATTACTCCCCACTTCATCTTCTATTTATACACAATCACAACTCTTCACCCTATAGTGTCAACCTTCTCAAAGGGGTCGACCTTATAATAATTTTAATTTATTTTTGGTAACTTGAAATATGGGTGCCAAACTCAGATATAGGTTGGACTTTTATTAAAATTAATTCTAGCACTTAGTGATTGCATTAAGTGTCAAGCCCAGATGAGGGTTAGCCAAAACTAGATGTTGATCTTTAGAAAGTGCAAATATTAGCCTTTTATCCATCCAACATTACATGTTAAGGAATAAAAATTATTTATTTGACAATAAAAATGTGATGGAAATGATTATGTTCTTTGACATCAATGATAACATTTTCAACAATGTATTTCTATAGTATCTTCCATTTCTATCCACATATCATGTTCCATATGCTCATTCACATTCCTAACTTGATCACTTGTTGGATCTGAGCTACCTTATGTAATCTACACTTGATGCTAGCCCATGCCTATTGTAAGTTATTCTGCACCCTGATTGATTTCATTCTACTAATCTTATTTTTCCTCTCCACTAAGAACCATTCTTTCTCCATAATGGTTTATTTATTCTACTCATTTTTATTCAATGTCATGAAATAGAAATTCCTTTAATCTCTCGAAGCATTTTCTTTTTGGCGATCATTATATGCCTTCCATTTAGATTATGTATTAAGCTCTGGATTTTTTTTTTGTTTGATTTTGATTATGTTTACCTAAACATCATATCAACTTCCACTTAACATTACAACCCCATATCATCTAAACCCATCACCTGCCACCATATCTAACATTAGTATATAATCTGATCCAAGCTTTCAAGTATAGCCTCTTGACTAGATATAAACTAGGTCAAGTTTTAGCAAGATTAAAGAGAATGTAAACGTTAAACTACCAGATGTCCAATCATTGGTTGTAACTAACAAGTTGACCCAATCATAACATATTTTAGCAATTTTTTCCTGCATCTACATTGTCTACATATCATGATTATTGTTGTGCCCAAAATTTGAAGTTGTTTATTGAGGTTCCTACCCAAGAATTATAGTCTTAGGATTGATTAAGTGAAATGCATCAATAAAAACATTTCCATTTATACTTTGAATAGGATTAACAATAACAATCACTTGTCGATTAATATCCTCAAAAACCTACTGAGTGTTGATATCAACACCTTAATGTAGCTTGATATGCTACAATTATAATTTACTACTTTTTCTAATTCCACATTTAATTCCTAGACCTGTTGATTTCTCTCTTTCAACTCTATCTCTATCATTTTTAGTTTTTTAATGCCTATGACTTATTCATCTATGACTAGTATACTACAATAATCAACTTCCAAGACACAACATTTCATTTTATGCCTTGTTCCTGCTTCTCTGACTTGTTTCTAATAACAATACCATCACTTGAATAATCACTCTCACAAATAATATTCATTAGCTAATCATTCTCTTTTTCTTTTGAATGCATATCTCCAAAGAATATATGGAGTTAAAAGATAATGTAGTGATTATCTCCTATTGAATTGGTGCATCACCTTATGAACTTAGTGATACCTCTTATGCATGAGATGTAGTTTTCACAATCATAGATTTCTCCTTGTTTTGATATTCTTTCTCTTGATTCATCTTCCAAAAATTTTTAGGTTCTTCCTTTTGTTTTCCAAGGGTATCCACCTTCTTATTTTGTCTAGGAGGTTCCACAAAACCGCCTCTACAAAATCATGTTATATGACCATAATTCTTACACTTATAGGACATAATATTGTAATCTAGTAAAGGAGAAAATGAATTATAGTTCATATTTTAGAACACATAAGAACTTACATTATTGTTCCATCCAAAATTTATTGCATGAGTCCTATAATCTATTTCTATATGACTAAATTGATTACATGAAAAATAACAACCAAAGAAAGAATGTTGGAACTTGGTCATGTGCACCTGCCTTGGAGGAAAAGACTTTATATATTTTTTATTTTTATATTTTGGAGGAGTGAATTTTTTCTATGGGGGTTGAATATTTTTCTTCTTGATAATAGTAATTTTGAGAACATATGCATAGCTTTTTGTATTTTCCTCATTTGCCTTCTTTGGTGGCTCTTTGTGATCTTCTTTATTGGCCATCTCATTTTGTTTATATCCAAGACCAGTATTTATAAATGGTGACCTCTACCCATTTATGATATCATCTAAGATCTCGGCCCTCTTCTCAAATTTGAGGCTTCTATTAAGCTGAATGGTTGTTTCCTCTAGTTCCTTCCTCAAGGAAATAATTTCAGAATCTAGCCTCTCACAATTTTATTCCTTTTTTTTTAATTATATTATCACCTTTTATTTAGTCCTTTTTTCTTCTTCAAGTTGAATCTTGAGGTTGATTATCATATTTTTTGATTCCTCAAGACTTTGCGATATTTTTTGCTTCATTCACAGTCCTCTTGAAGCTACAATTTTTATTTCAAGTTTATTTTCTTAATATTCTTGATCTTGCTTAAGGTAAAAATGAGTTCTCCTTAAAGATCCACTTCTCTTTCATTTTCTTCATATTCTTCTTCTTCTTCTTCTTCTTCTAAATACATATCTTCTTTTCCTTCACTCACAAAGTTGTATTTATCTACCACGACATCAATCTTTGTTTCTATTTCCATGTGTGTTCCTGAAACCTACCTTCCAGTGGTTAGACTATTTCTGAGGGAACCCAGTCTGATACCAATTGTTAAGCACATAATTATACTAAGAGGTGGGGGGTGGGGGGGGGGTTAATCTCTATACATTAATATTTTACTTAATAAAACATAATAACTATAATAACACCATTCACACAAGATAACATAATTAAAATATAAGATTTACGTGGAAACCCTTTCTTATAATAAAAGCATAATATAAAATTCTCTTACAAAATTTATAGGAACCAACCTAATGGAGATACCAATCCCCACTATATAAATATTTTATAGACACCAACCTACTGGAGACAATAATCTCCACTTCTAAGCACCAAATTATAAAGAGACACCAATCTCTTCTTTAGGAAGTACCAAATTCCAAATGAACCAAGTTTTCATCTTCTTGAATATTTCCTCTTCAATGAATGATGATCTGCATGTACTCCCTTTCACAAATTTGATGTAACATTCTTTAACATATATTATCCTTCACAATTTTTCTACAACATTCATCAACATATATTCTCTTTCACAAATTTGCAACATTCTTCATATTTATTTCTACTCTGAATATACTCAAATTCAAATGATATTACATTATTTTTTCATACTATTATTACTCACCACTTCATATTCTATTTATACCAAATTGTGCCTCTTCACTTAACAGAGTTCACCTTCTCAAGGGGGTCATCCTTATAATAATTTTAATTTCTTTTTGGTAACAGAAAATATGGGCACTAAACTTAGATATAGGTTGACCTTTTATTAAAATTAATTATAGTACTTAGTGTTTGCATTGGGCATCAATACTAGATAAGGGTCGGCCAAAACTAGATGTTGATCTTTGGAAATGAAAATAGTTGACTTTTGGCCATCCAACATTACATGTTAAGGCATAAAAATTATTTCTTTGACAGTAGTAATGTGATGGTATCAATTAAACTATTTGACATCAATGATAACATTTTCAACAATCTCTACCTCAAATAGAAAGGGGAGAGATGGTAATCATTGTTTTATATGCCGATGATCTAGTCATCACTAATAGTTTAGTGAAGATGATTAAGTCAAAAAATAAAGATCCAAATTGATCATTTGATATAAAATATGTCAAGATTTTAAAATATTGTATTGGTTTGGAAGTTTAGCAGAGAGAAAATCACATCTTTATTTCTTAGCTCAAATATGCTAGGACAATGCTCGTGAAGCTTCACATGATGGATTGCAAACGAATTTATAAATTTATGGAGATAAGACTTAAGTTGTCTCAAGTATATCCATAACCATAGATAAATGTAACTCTATATCGATAGTTGATATGGAGTCTCATTTACTTGACTTAGACTAGGCCAGACATCAACCATACTGTCAATTATATTTCACATTTCATGTAGGAATCGAAAGTTTTACATTGGAAGGAAGTAAAGTGAGTAGTGAGATACAACAAAGGAAGCATGGATTTTGGCATAGAATAAAAGAAGAACAATAATTTATTATTGATAGGATATTTAGATTTAGGTCATGCAATAAACATTGATGACATAAAATCTGCTTCGGGATTTGTATTATTTTTGGGATCTAGACCAATATCATGGGGAAGCAAGAAAAAACTTGTGTTTCAAGATCCTCCATAGAATTAGAATATCATGTATTAGGAGGAGCTATTTATGAAACAATTTAGCTTAGACATATAATTGAAGGATTTCAAATACCACATAATCATCCAACAATCCTTTATATAGAGAATGAAGGAGTAGTGAAGCTTATTCATAATCCTATATTTCATGAATGCACCAAACACATTGATGTACAAGTATATTTAATTTACAAACATGTTCAAAACAATATCCATCTCCAACATTGATTGACAGATCAATGTGTAAATGTTTTAACTAAATCACTTGCATGAGAAAAAATTGAGGCATTCAGAGAATCCCTCTCTTGTTCACTTGAGACAATGCTAAATTAAGAGGGGGAATGTTAATATTATGATTAATTCACCATTGGAAACAAATGTAAACAAGTAATTTTTTATTACTCATAGTAGTTAGGTAATTAGTTTGTTTATTAAATATTCCTATATCTTTCATGTTTGGACTATTGTTATAAACATATCTATATTTGGGATTTTTTAAATTTGTAACCCTACTTCATAGGGATAACATGAAAATGCCTTACCCATTATATAGGGAATATTTTGGGCATATAGATATATATAAATAAGTTTGTGTAATTTGATGAAGGTTTTTTTTTTTAGAATAAAATATTTATTGTTCCTATTAGACATAAAGTAAATTGGAGAATGTACACCACATGAAATGGATGACCTACCTAAAATAGTTCCATATCATGATAAAATAAATGAAAGGGAAGGATAACAAGATAATTCATGTGATTTATATAGTGCTAGAGACATGTGATGTAACTTCACAGACTAGGTATCTCTGATTAAAGGCAAACAAGTTTAGGAGTTATAGTTATCTGAAAAAATTCTATACAAGCTTATAAATATCTATGTTCCTAGTAGAACACCTCACCAAAAAATTAACTAGGAGAATAAATATTCCAAGACGTCAAGAAAATTTAGCATAACAAAGATTCTAGCGATATTGTAGTTGTAATTATACTAGTTTCACATGCAAATAGATGTGGAGTGACACATCGAGTCTTGCATTACTTGTTTCATTTCCAAGTCCATGAACATGAAGCTAGGTTTTTACACATCTCTACCAGTTCTATCTAGGCCATGTAAATATATCAACATGGATTTAATTACTAGGCTACCTAGGATAAGATTCTATCATGATGATATGAACTTGTTGTAGTGGACATATTTATAAATATGGCTATCATGTTTGATTTCAAGAATAAAATTGATGTAGCTGGAATTGTGCAAGCCTGCTTCGACCATGTTTGGGTTTAATTTGGTCTCCCAATATCCATCATATCTAATCGATATCCAAACTTTGTAAGCCATTATTTTCAAGTACTGTAGGACTTGATGGGTACAAAGTTGGATTGGTTGAAAATATTTCATCCACATATAGGTGGGAAAACATAAGTTGTCAATTAAAAACTTGTCCAAATTTTGTAAATGTATAATTACATGCATGATTTTAAATAGGATGACAACCTTTTTTAAATTCAAAATTCCTGCAATAGATTTATTCATAGCTTGATGGGATATAGTCCATTCCATACATATTTTGGGTTTTGGCATGCAACATATCTAGACATATTATACCACCCAATAGATGAAACTAAGTCTCACACACAATAATGAAAAATGAATAAAGATGATAATCTTTTGTGCCACATATAATCTATTCATTAATAGGTCTAATAAATCCTTTTTTATACCTAAGAAAAGTACAAAGAGAACCATGATGCACATCGCACACCTGATGTATTATATGTTGTCAAAAAATAATGGTTGTACCTTAAAAAGGAATGTTCCAAATGTCCACATAATAATATCAAGCCTCTACACTATGGTTTTTACACTATTCTACATGCAGTTGGTGAGAACACATTCATTATAGATCAAAATTCATGCTTAGGCATGCACCCAGTATTCAATATAGAGCTTTTCCAAAATTACCTTCCTACACTTCTTGAGCCAATAGATACATAACATCTTTTTGATCTTGATCCCAAAAAATTATCTGAACAGATAAGGACCAAGATCATTGAAGTGACAGACACATGTGCTTGATATAACACACAACAAATTTTCAAAGTGGTCAAAGTGAGGAAATATTATAATCAAGTTAGGTGGTATAACTCTCAGTAACTTCATGTGTAGTTTCTATAGCTAAACAATGATGTAACGAAGACCATTATTCTAAAAATAAAGGGAAAATTTTCTATGTATATCTCTTATATAATGTACACTTTTCCTTTACATGATTTCACAATGTGTGCACTTATTAGCTACACTAAACCTGCCAGAGTCACATGCACTTCACTTGGACTTTTTCACAATCCTATAAAACACACTCATGGTTTCTCATAATTGCACATGCCACACTCACATTTGTTCACATTCATGCACACTCTCCTATATTCCAATCCTATCATGATTTGCATCCACCTACACTTACCTTACTTAAACACATCCAAGTGTCACCTTGCTCTAAATGTGCAAATTTTTTAGTGGTTCTTCTTAGTGTGGAATAATTCAATGATTTAGTTGGGCAGTTAGCTGTTATGTACCTAGAAGTTCAACCATCTCTCACTAAGGAAGATGAAATGACTTATAACTATCTTCTTTGTAAACAAAAATAATTGTAAATATTCTTGTATTTCATGTATAAATATGTATCATATGCATCCATCCTAAGGTCAATGTCTGTAATATCCCCGTTTCTCTTCAATTCTGAAACCTGATATTTTTCTGACTATTTCACTATGTTTTACTTTTGCATGAAATAAGATACGATTTTGCAAGATAAATTAAAATAATAAATAAACCACAGCAAATCACTTAACTGGCAAATCAATGCTCTTATTATTCTTCAAAATGATTACAATAATGAATCTCTAGCACGCATATAAAAGAATACAAATATCATCTCAAAACTTGATCTTTTGCAAATCTGAAACGGCTCTAATACAGAAGATCTTTATCTGTGCAATATCTGAATCAATACCCTGAATCAAAAACTTAATAAAATAAATCCCTGTAATACCTGTGATAACTTCTGTGTGAAGTTATCTCTCAAACCTGTAAACACCTGTGATAACTTCTGTATGAAGCTATCTCTCAATTTGGCAATAGATCAGCTGATATTTCACAGCCTCTGAATCACACACAATGAAGAGTTGACGTTCTCCACTGCAGATGGAATCCTGGAACCCTTGGCTCAGTCTTCACAGAAGAATTCTTCAACAATCAAAATCAATAATCAATTCATACATGAACAATGGCCTCCATGTGAAACCCTTATACCCTCAAAAAGATGTGCTTGCCCTAATTAGGGTTTCTCAAATTAGAATTAGGGTTTCTAATTAAAAATAGGCTAACTAATTAATATTTGATTAAATCAATCAAATATTAATATCTCCCTCAATACATGTCGGATCCTCAAATCGATCGAAGCTAGTGAATCAGGGAGTGATTCCGCACATAACCATACCATAATAAAGGCGCTCCGCTGCATATCAAATATCCCTAAAAAGTAGGAGCTCATGCCAAATGTGTCCAAAATAACCTGAATGAAAATCAAATGTAGAAATTCTGTGAATCAAAGTCAATCCAAGCTCCATTATGACCCTCTATCCATCCTATTAGCCTACGAAGGTCGTATAATAGGCCAATCATCAAATCTGTCAATGTCCATGAAAAAGGGAACATGACAATGTCATACACATGCATAGTGATAGACATCATGCTCTATGTATATACTATATCATATGTAAATTCTATATCTTTATATTGTTTTCCCTATTCATTCACATTGAATAGAACTTGAATTTATACAAGCATCAAAATTTTGCTACATTTAATGTGTGTTGATTTCTTCTATTTGGATCCTTCTGTGCACATTCACTTTTTACAATTGTGAGTTACCTCTAACACATAATTGCCCTGTGCCCCCTCTCACTCGTGCCTAGTCATAGGATCCTTTTTACATGGATCATGTCATCTATATGTGAAATTTCTTCTAAATCTCCATTATCATTCTTGAAAATCAAAACTTTTACCACAATGTGAAAAAAAACTACATAGAGATATTTTTTAGTATTAGGTCTTATTTCTCTTTCAAAACAAAAGAAATGAAAAAAAATTTAATATCAAACTTCACAAGGGATAAGTTTTTATTACTTATTGCAGGGCCTTTTATTTAATGAATTTCATGGATGTCACTGAGAATCCTATCATGTTAATAAGGTAAGTCTTACATAAATCTATTATTATTAATTAAAATATTTAATATTGACATTATTTTAACATGGATCTAATTTGAATTATTTTTTTGTAGATTTGACTAACAATAATTTTTACAAAAGAGACATTTATGAATTATAGAATGTCTTATAATTTTTTTTACAACAATTTTTTTCAATATTTGAACATCATGAAGATACATCACATATAGTTTGTTAATAAAGTTGTATAAAATGTAATTATAATGTAAAATGTTAACTAAATTTCATCAATTATACTTTGTAAAAAAAATATTCTTAGCATATTCAACAATATTTTATAAATTCTTATTCATATATTCATTTCGTTTCTCTTTTGATAAATTAACAACACATTTATTATTGTCTATTAATGCATATTATAATGGTGAATTAGAGTTATACATTCATGGTAAAGACATGAAGGGTGAAGGTAGGTCAAAAATGATATAGTCAAGTGTCTATTACTAGATTTTTGTATCTATATTGGTCACTATAAGACATGATATTGATATCTATATGGATTTTCATTATATTCAAAACTCTCAAGTCTTTTTTTAACATAAAATACAACTTTTAAAATTCAAAAATATACTATTTGGTGGGATTTCACTTGGTAAATTCATACTTAAAGGCCTGCCACTAAAAGATTTTCCTTTGCACTAATGGAAAACATAATATGAATTGTTATCTTTATAATTATAGTACAAAGTAACTTGAAAACAATATAAGCTAAAGTTTACTATACATAAGGTTAAAAATTTAATTGAGTTTTATCATATAAATAAGAAAATTACGGTAAAGATCCTTCACTTTTTTATTTTATTAAATCTCTTATATGTCTACACACTAGCTACACTAGAAACTAAAAATAATAGAGTATACTCTCTCCTTTGTCCAACTATAAGTTTTTTTATAAGAAATATTAGATGACTAATTCAATTCAAGATACATGTCAAAATTTAAAAACATATTTCAAGTTAGTTCAATCATCCAATGCAATCCTCTTTCATATTTTTTATTTCAACCATCAAAACCACAAAGTCAAAATAATTAGTTTGTATGTAAAAGCAAAATTCACTATTTGGTGCATTTATGATGGTATAAATATATTTTAGAATTTATAACTAAATAAAGATAGATTAAGTTGTTGATAATGAGTATCAATTTTCATGTATTAAAAGAAATGAATTTGGAATGTGTTATGGATAATGTTCAAGATGTCGTTTTTAATCTGATTTATGGTGACATACATGGATCAAATAAAATTGGACACTTTAGGAGATTGGTGAAAACTAGGAATTCCATATTTTACAAATGAAAACCTAAGGAAGTTTTATAAAGCATATCCTACTCTTGGTTAGAAAACATGGCAAGAAGTCTTTACCAGACATCATGAAATTAAAAGATACTGTGAGATCACATTTTTCATGTGAATACTAAAATAAAATAACATTGAAAAAATGATATGTGAATACTTATTAACAACATAAAAAAGCACAATTGTGGAAAGTGTCGTCATAAATATGAAATTTAAATAGAAATATAGATGTTGGTTCAATTGATCCAAAGCATTTGTACTTTAATTTTAATATTTAAATAAATGCTTATGGAGCATGCTTAATTTTATGTGACACCCCCATTAGTGAATTAACTTATTAATTTGTTAGTAATTTAGTTTTACTAGCTAATAAGTTATTTGGGTCATGAGTTGAGAGTTAGTTGGGTCCCATAGTGTAACCACCCCATGAAAGCTTTTAATATCTTGAAATTTTAAATTTTTTTCAAAAATAAGATTTTACTATTGTGTTCAAAATTTATCAACTTTATAAAATGTAGATTTTAATTTTACCTGTCCACTATCTGGTCCTAATAGTGATATCAGAACTTGGTATGTGAAGGTGAATGTGAAAATGAACATGAAGGCCCACATGGAACAAAGAGAAAGTCATTTTTGAAAAAAAGCATTTGTTAATGCACTATAGTAATTAAGGTACCATATTTTCAATTATGCTTGAAACTTCATAATTATAATTGGTATGACCTCTAAATACCTATAATAAGAACTATAAAACCCAGATTATACCTGTACTTCCCAAGATAATTATATGAACATTTGAAGCCATTTCACAGCCATTGTTTTCTTTTTTCTATGGCTTAGGAAGAATTTTAAACATTTTAAATTCATTTTAGTTCAATTATATATAGCCTAATATCTTTTATGGCCTCTATACAACCTACCACCAAAACCCTTTAGTCCTAAGATCATTTGACATAGACTAAACTTCATATGAAATATTGGAAATCAGTTTACATGTACTAAAACATCATATTATGTGGCCTATCTTGTGTAGAAACCTTACTATTTCAACTATTATTGTAGGTTTTTTCCCACTACGTGTTTTTACCTCCAAAGTCTAATTAGCTTTCTTAGGTTAATAATAGGTCATTAGCATAAATGAAATTTAAGTCATTTTATATTTGTGAGTTGAGTTAATTACCTTTTGGGTGATCTATTTTCTCACTATATAATGCACCTTCCTTTGTAATTTTTTTAAAGTGATGATGCTACTACAACTTTTTAGTTATGAAGACAACCTTCTTCCATGTCGATTTGTTCTTCAGGTTTCATAACTCCATACATATTCATCTTCATGCATTCACTCCTATCCAATCTGATCCTCAGTTGTGGCCCACTCTGACATGGTATTAGACTTTAGTTGGTAGATGAATTCCATTAAATTTTTTTGTGAGATATAAAATTATATTTTTTTTGATATTTTTCATTGATTTTAGTTATGTAGGTTATGTGTTTCTTGAAAATCCATGCAAATCTACATATCCAAAGTCTCTATGTGAAAATTAGATAGTGTCTTTGAATTTATAAGTTTAGAAATCCCTAGGAATGGTTGTAAATATGACCTAATTTCATGACAGTCAGTTTTTGGCCATTTTTTGAGGGTTTCAATGTTATTTTTTAAATTATAAAAAAATCCATTCTTTTGATGAGTTTGAGTAAAAACCATTTCTAGGTTTTTATGTGTTTGTCAAGAAATGAAATGGGTCTTTTTTTAATAAATAACATGAAACTTGATAATTTGAGGGTTTTTTAGTTTGATAGAATTTTCAACAATAATAGGTAGTTTTAATAGTTGGAAAAATTTTAATGGCATAAAAAAAATTCCATGCAGATATTTCCCAGCTTCGATATCCTTCAATAAATTTTGACCCCTTAAAGGATATTTTGGGGTTAGTAAACATTTTCCCCTTCTTGAGCACATATAGGGTTCCAGCCCCTACTCGTATAGCTTTCAAATTCCACCCATTATTATGCACCTATAGGTTTTTTTTCCCTGCTCGATGACTTGTTGGGTTCTACCCGCTACTCACACACATTTTAGATTCTAGCCACTACCTAGACATCCACTAGGTTTCAGCCCTTACACAAGCATGAACTAGGATCCACCTTTTACTTAGACATGATTTGAACTCCACCTAGTACCCAAACAAAACATAGGTTCCACTTAGTGTGAAGACACACTATGAGATCTACCACCTACCTGAACATACCCTAATTTCTACCCACCTTTTCCTTATTTGTTGTGACACTCTATGATGTTTAACAAGATGTCAAATTTGATTGAGTGTAAAGTGTCACTATTCATTTCAAAAGTGGAGCCATTTTTGGGGTGACATCACTCCCACATAAATCAAATCAATTAGTAAGGGGAGGGGGAACACCCATTTTAGGTTTTATTCTCTATTCACATGGAAGTTAATTCCCTAGTCACTTGTAACCCAAAAGTAATTAAATTTTGTTCCAAGAGGGCCTAAGTTTTTCTTGGGGGAAGTTGATTCCAAAAATTCTCAACCTAATTTTTTAAAAAAAATTTAAATTGGAAATTTACCTTTCTATCCATAACTTCAAATGCACATAACTTTCAACCTATTACTCCTCTTAATGTTCCATTTGTTTTGAAATTAAGAGTTTTTTTGAGTTATACACATTGGTAATATTCTTGTTCCTTGTAAATTTAAACCTTTACAAATTTAGGTGGGTTACATATTTTTAGTCTTTCAACAGACATAGTTCATCACATACTTATTTTTTATACCATTTATTAGAGTTTATTTCCACTTCTTACACCATTCAACTATGATGAGTGGATTCAAGTCAAAGTTTAAATCCTCTTGAATATTAAAGTATTACATTGAATCATGATGGGTAAATTTTTTTTATCACCACTTAATGTAGATAAGGTGAAGAGGTTTAATAAAAGTGATGAAGACTATGGTCTACTATGCCTACTTATGTCTTCTAGTCTACTCTTTCATATTGAATATGCTACTAAGTTTGTAATGAACTTTAGACCACATTGGAAAAAGACTTTGGAAATAAATACATAATGAGAGGCCATGAGATGGGTAATGAGCTCATCGGTTTGAGCCTAGGTGATTTTGATACAATACAATACTTCTTCAAAAAGATAAAATCACCTAGGTTATAGTTAAAACTATGTGGTATTGATAAAAAAATATTATCAATTGATTATTTCCATCAATGCCAAAGTGGGATCTAACAATTTTATCATCATTTATACCATGTCATCCTTGGATCAATTTATTATTAAATTGACTCATAAACAAGACAAGATTATTCAAATGTGTTCACTAAAGTCATCTAAATTGCATGCCTTAATTGTTAGTCATGACAAATATAAAGCTTATGGAATTAAGGATATAAATAGAATAAAAAGGACCCAAAGCAAAGAAAGTTTTGGAAATTAGATGTTAATTACAAAGAATCAAAAGATTCATCCTCTTAAGATTGAAAACCTAATAAAGAGAGACTCACATATGCCTATTGCAAGAAATCTGGGCATAATGAATCCAAATGCATGAAGTAGAATTACCAATTGATTAAAATTCTTCAAAAGCAAAACATCAGTGTCCCTAAAAATTCCATTAAAAAAACATAAACATAGAAGTCTTCTAAGGCCAAATAAATTTAAAGGGGAAAATATAAGGGAAAACCACTTGTTGTAGTTGCATCCCAGCCTTCCAAATGGGTAATTGATTCTGGTACATCCTACCACATGGCTTCATCACATGACATGTTTTTGTACTTGGAGACTTATTCTATGCCTTCCACCTTATTAGGTGATGATAATTCCAAAAATTCTAGAGAAAGCAGATCTATTAAAGTGAATGATGGGACATTTCATAATGTTTTATGTGTTTCCTCTTTATATACCAATATCCTACATGTTTATCATATTACTCAAAATAGTTAAGGTAAGAGAGTTAAGTTCACACCTAATTCAGTGGTTATTAGGGAAGAAAAAAGTGACTCCTTAGTGTTTTAGTAAATTTTGTCTATTTGAAGTCTAAAAGAAAATAAAAAGAAGGATGGGGATAAGTGATTAATAAAAACCCAAATTTGGTTTGCGCATCGTATCTAGACATTGTGAGCACTCCTCTTTGGCTAGGGAGGACTACCTGCAAGTAAGAAAACACTACCACGAGATGTTTTCTAGTAGTTAAATGAGTGGGATGCTAAGCTACGTGATTGTTCTAGGAAGTGTGAAACTTCATTAGAGATGATAGTCCACTTTTGAGAGACAAAAGAATAATAAATAATTGAAAGAGAGGTAAAGAGAGAGTGCAAAAGAGATAAGATTACCATTATTAACAACCTATATACAATACAGAGTGATAGGGTATAGGTGATGTACTTTGTTTATATTTTAGAAGTTATCTAGGTAGGTTTTGAAGAGGATATGAAATCCACAGTGACCGACATCGGTAGGGGAGTGACTGATATTGGTTATACTACTAAGGTTGGTATTGAGGTGACCGATGTCAGTTAAGCTACCAAGGTTGGTAGGGGGAATAATGGTCTAGGAGATTACATAAGGCTTTTTTGAGTCTGGGAAATGGTTTAGATCAGGTCATAGAGGTTGGAAGAGTTATGAGAGTGAAAGATCCCAAACTAGGATTGAAAGCAAATAAAATTGATTTCCACTACTTACAGCATTCAATCAATTGGACAAAGATATAAAACCGAATGTAACTGATACTATAGCCCAAAATGTCATAAAATTATTACAGATTGGTCTCAAAACCCAATTATTATAACAACAACCAAACTGGAAATAAAAAACCTAGGATTGCCTGCTCTCGGCCTGCTGTGTCCAGAAAACACAGTCGCCGACGTCGGTCTCTGAGGATGCCGACGTCGGTCGATACCCTGCCACCGTCAGTCGTCTGAGGGCGACCTCTGCCTGTGTCTGACTCCCTGATTGCCGGCGTCGGTAGATAATCGGCCGATGTCGGCCTATATGCCGATGCCGGTCTCTGTATAACCCTGCAGCCGAACTGTGCCCTTTCCTTTCTCTGACCCTGTTGGTATGGCCTGGTGCCGATCTATCTATCCGTACGGATTTCTATACCCGAACCTGATATGCAAATAAAATATATAAATCTGGAACCTAAACAATGAATAAATACCTGGAACCCATTTGCATAGGCTGAACCCTGGTATACTCTGTGAATGGCCTCTGAAGCTCCCGAACTGACCAATATGCACAATCTGGATTCCGTCTCGAATCCACCTCTGACAAAGCACTGGGTTTTCATCCAACTCCTTGCCAATCTACTTAAGGGTTTCGTCCTCAGAGATTCCAGCTGAATCACCGATTCAAGCTTCTCAGAATAATTTTGCAAAAGAAGATATTAGATAATCCAATTGCTTTGCTTTCCCCTTCTTTTAAAGCTTTCCAAGGAAACTTCTAGAAGAAGTCAATTTTATTTTCATAATAATTTAATTAATTAATTAATTAAATCATTTCAATAGAAAATTGGGGACATTACAGTCCTCCCTTCCCGGAGATTGCTTGTCCTCAAGCAATTCGCTCCTGATACCCAATACCAACTACCTGGATGCCATATTAATCTCAAGAATTTGCAAATTCTTCTGTCAAAAACACCACGCTGGATAATATCTGTGACTACATTCACCTTATTTCTCCTGGAGAGCAGAGTGATAATCCTCAATATGTAAGTAGCAAATTCACCATCACATACCTTAGACTTAGAAAAAGGTCGCTGCACTACTCTGATTATTAAACTTTCACAATCTCCATAAGGATGTTGACTTATAATTGGAAAGAAAAATGCCCTGCAATAAATAGAATTATTTACCACATCACCTGTAAAATGAGACTCCATCCTATGAGATGACCCCTCCTTCGGTCCTCCATCTGGTGCTGCCTTCAAGATAATCTTCCTTCCCCCAGAAAGGAATTCTAACTGCATACGGCGGTGATCAATAATGTAGCGCCCTATACCCTGTAACCACTGCATGCCCAAAACCACATCATAATCCTCTAAAGGAAACACATAAAAATCATCTGTCAGAGTGTAATCCCCCATCTGAATGCTGAGCTGTGGAATCCATTTGGTACAACCCAAAACTGCTCCGTCTGCCACTTTTACCCCAAAACCACCAAACTTCTCATACTGTAGTCCACGCCTTCCCACTAACTTCCGGTCAATGAAGTTATGTGTAGCACCTGTATCTACCAAGCTCACGACCCACTTACCCTTAAGTGTACCTTTCAACCGAAAGGCATGAAAGTTAGGATAACTGGAGAGAGTAGCCATAATTGCTTTCGCTGATGCCAAAGGCTCTGGGGTGTCTAACTCCAACTATATCTGATCCTGCTCAATATCATCTTCAGTGTCCGTGTCAGGAACCTCCTCATCTCCACACTCAGAAGTTACCTCAATCAAATGAATCTTTCCTTTACCCATGCAACGGTGGCCTGGTTCCCATGGGTCTTTGCAGGAAAAACATAATTTTTTCCTCCTCAAGTCATTCCTAGTCTCCTTATTCATCCAAGGATTTGTAGAGGATGGCCCTTCTTTAATTTGTGGTGTATTGGCCTTCTGTATAGGCCGAGATTCTGCAGCTATTTTCTTATCACCTTGATAAGAAGTGGGAACAGTATCCAGTCTCAATGTCACATCAATGGCATCCTTAAGAGTGGCTGGTTGGAAAGCACGTACCAGTCCCTTAAGTCTATCCTGTAACCCCTCAATAAATAACATCACACTCCGTCTCTGAGGCATATCAGGTACCATAACCACAATATGCTGAAACTCATTAATATAAGTTTCTGCGTGTCCACTCTGTCTAAGATGAGCCAACTCCCTGTAGTAAAGTTCTGTATCCTTACGGTCAAACCGTGCAATAAGTCTCTCAGTGAACTCAGCATAGGAGTGAACTAAGGCGTGATCCTGGGTGACCAATCCATGGTGCCACCAATCATATACAATCCCCTCTAGATGTAACACTGCAAACTGAATGGCCTCACGCTCAGGCATGGGCCTCAAAGAAAGATATATGTCCAGCTTGTGGACCCAAGCTCTTGCACTAGTCTCTCCAGAGCCATTATATGAAGCCAATGTAATCTTCCCCGTAGCTCTATTGAGGTCATGATTATGCTGCTGCTGTGGTGGTCTATTACCCTGATCTCCCCTGAGTCTCGCTGTGTCTCTACGCTGTGCACAATACTGGGGAAGAGGAAAAACCTCCCTAACCTCTGGGGGTAAAGCTCTCCACTCTGCTGTGGCTGCCAAAATGGACTCTTGGAACCCCATCTCTGGTGGTTCCACCTGTGCTGGTTGTCCACCTGGTACAAACTGAGGCAGTAATGGTCTATTAGGAGTAGGTGTATGATGATGATGTCGCCTAGAGGAATGACGGGAACTCCCAACTGAAGAACGGGAATGGTGACTATGCTGACTGGAGTGATGGGTATGATCACTACTAGTCACTGAAGCTGATCTATTCCTTCTACCTCTGTGTCTACCCACCTCTAAACGTTCCATGGTATCCTGTAATCGGTCTAGAGCCTGAACAATCCTGGGCTGGGTAGTGGTGAGAGTCCTCATCATCTCCCTTTCTTCTTCATCCTGGTTTCTATGGGCATTCCTCTATTCTTTGGCCATGATAGGTGGCTGTCCTAAACCCAACTCTCGCTCGTACTGAGCTCTACTACGAGTAAAATATCTATGGCTTCTATCAAATCTACCAGGATGCATAGAAATTAAACAGTTTTACCCCTACAGGCTGGCAAGATGCCAGGCTTTGATACCACTGAAAGATCCCAAACTAGGATTGAAAGCAAATAAAATTGATTTCCACTACTTACAGCATTCAATCAATTGGACAAAGATATAAAACCAAATGTAACTGATACTATAGCCCAAAATGTCATAAAATTATTACAGATTGGTCTCAAAACCCAATTATTATAACAACAACCAAACTGGAAATAAAAAACCTGGGATTGCCTGCTCTCGGCCTGCTGTGTCCAGAAAACACAGTCGCCGACGTCGGTCTCTGAGGATGCCGACGTCGGTCGATACCCTACCGCCGTCGGTCGTCTGAGGGCGACCTCTGCCTATGTCTGACTCCCTGATTGCCGGCGTCGGTAGATAATCGGCCGATGTCGGCCTATATGCCGATGCCGGTCTCTGTATAACCCTGCAGCCGAACTGTGCCCTTTCCTTTCTCTGACCCTGTTGGTACGGCCTGGTGCCGATCTATCTATCCGTACAGATTTCTGTACCCGAACCTGATATGCAAATAAAATATATAAATCTGGAACCTAAATAATGAATAAATACCTGGAACCCATTTACATAGGCTGAACCCTGGTATACTCTGTGAATGGCCTCTGAAGCTCCCGAACTGACCAATATGCACAATCTGGATTCCGTCTCGAATCCACCTCTGACAAAGCACTGGGTTTTTGTCCAACTCCTTGCCGATCTACTGAAGGGTTTCGTCCTCAGAGATTCCAGCTGAATCACCGATTCAAGCTTCTCAGAATAATTTTGCAAAAGAAGATATTAGATAATCCAATTGCTTTGCTTTCCCCTTCTTTTAAAGCTTTCCAAGGAAACTTCTAGAAGAAGTCAATTTTATTTTCATAATAATTTAATTAATTAATTAAATCATTTCAATAGAAAATTGGGGACATTACAGAGAGAGAGATTATGGCTTAGTTAGGTCTGGTCAGAGGTTTGGTATGTCAGGTTAAGGGGAAACAAGTGAGGAAGCTTTGTAACTTCCTCATGGGGGTACAATCAGAAGTGTGTAAAGTAATATAGAGTAGATATAAAGAAATAATAGAATAAATGTTTAAATGACCTATAGTATAAGTGATGTACTTAGGTACAGTGGTTGTTGAATGATAAGTGCTAGATTGATGATCCTTAATAGGGAGTCTAAACCTAAATGCCTAAATAGAGAGAACAGGTGGGTGTTGTTGGTCCTCAAAAGCTTAGTTACTGATCATGATTGAATTATGCAAGATGGTTGTAAGTTAGGATGTCAAAAATAGAATGCCTAGAGCTTGAATGCGAGTAAGAATGAATTCTATTAATTTTTTCTAACATAAAATTCAAGTTGGAGTTTGGCTTATATTGCCGATGTCAGGGATCCCATCAATGTTGACCATCAGTTGACTAACATCAATGGCCCTAGAATAGGTAAACCTTACTATTTTTGGCCTATTTTCAGTTATTTTTTGTGCCAAGTGTGACACGCATTCTAAAATGGTAAAAATAAGAGGTTAAGAAGGAGGTAGTTGATTAGGAATCTAGTTTAGAAGTGGGAATAAGTCTTGGGTAGTTAGGATGAGGGGACCAGATCTTGAGGTGACTCATCAGGTGAGAATTATTCATAGGATGAGGTGGCCAAGTAAGGTGGTGATAAGGGTTTTTAAGTAAATTAAGTATTTTAAATTAATTAAATGTGTGAGGGGTAAAGTATGGGTTAGGGAGATTAATTGTTATTATTTAAATGGGCTTAAGAGGGGTTTCAACATAGGGAGTTATGCATATGTGTCTGATGTAATTTTGGTGTCTACATTTGCCTCTTTTTGTCTTGTAATTTTTAATAACACGTTGCAAGATAAAAATAGGAGTTAGATACTCCAAGTGTTGGATGAGGTATCTCCCCTCAAAATGGGAATCGATGGAGGAGAAATTGGAATCAAGTACTAGTTTGATAAAAAGGTAATTGGGTGAATGGTGGATAATTGAGTATTAATCTATATGAATATACTATAATGAGTTATAGTTGATAAAGTTAAGAATATGCAAGGTTAAGGAGGACTTGGATATAAGTAACCAAAGCACAACTTATAAGTGATATTTGATAGGTTAAAACAATCAAAGTTGTAGCTCTAATGGTCTATGTGTCACAAGTATCCAAGGTAGGAAGTGCCCCTGGGAAACACAAAAGGTTTGAATGTGATAGGATGAGCTTGGTTACCAATCAAAACACCTAATATACATACATGCACACAATAGCCAACTATAACAGAATAACATAAGCGATTAGGACAAAAACTACAACGTTGGTGTAAAAGGGTCAATGAGTGAGGAGATAATCACGATCTCCAAGAAAATTCATCATGGGTGAAGATATAAGTGATATCTAACAGTGTTTCTCATGGTTTGGGGAGATATATATGATCTTTAGTTACTCCATGTATGGGTAAATTTTGAAAAGCTAGGTTTTCTTGGTTGGTAAAAACATTATAAGAATGGTACTGATGTCGATTACATTTATCGATATCAATAATATAAATTATCAACATTGGTAAACTTAGGGTAATGTTATCGATGTCAATAGGTATAAGTACTGACATTGGTAGGTTAGGTCAAGAAAGTTGACATCGATGGCTAACCAAACCTAAAAAAAGGGGGTTTGATAGCCAACCAAAATCATTTACAACTTTGTGATTGGAGAGAAGAAATAGAGTTTGAGAGTGATTTGAGATGGCAACTCAAGGAGGGGACCCAGAAAGAGGCACACAAGCACATGAGCCAATGGTGTTAGCCAGGAGGAGATAGAGAGATGAGGTAAGATCTACTAGTTGGTTGAAGTTTGATTTTGGTATTTAAAATTTTTAGGCTAATTAAGAGGTAGGGGTGTAGAAAAAATTAGTGGAAGGGTAGGAAATAGGGTAGGGTAGTTATAGTATAGGTTATGGGGTGTTATGGGTAGGTTTTTAGGTGAAATGGGTAAGTTTGGGTTTGGGTCACTCAACCCTAGGGCTAAACTAATCACTGATGTCGGTGAGGTCCATCAATGTTGGATGATAGGGCACTGAGGTCGGTAGGTACCTACCAATATCGGCTGATGTGTAGGCCTATAAATCATCAACATCAACATTAATGCCGACATTGGTGACTATAAAAAAGTAGCAAAATAGGGAAAAGGAGGAGTTTGGATCCCTAGTGGAAGTTCAACTAGCCTAATGACTAAGCTAGCCTTAAAAGACCCTGTGTCAACTGAGTGCTACCTACATAGCCTGATTTAGGGCCTAAGGCCAATGTAGTTCTCCTAGAGCCTAGGGAAAAGATTGAAAAAGGTATGATAGAGAAAAATGGGTAAAAAATTAAGTTGAGATGCATTGAGAGGTCTAAGGCTTAAAAGATAAGTCATAGTGTCAAGAGTCAGGAATATAGGCTATGAGGCCTAGAGTTGTAATAGGCAGGTAAGCCTAGGGTAGAGAGAGAGAGAGAGGTAATGAAGCCTAGGGTAGAGAGAGAGAAGTAGTGAAGCCTAGGGTAGTTAGTGAAGTGGGTATATGCCCGATCTAACCTCAAAAGACCCCATGTTGACTAAGTAATGCCTATATAGCCTAATTTAGGGCCTCATACCAATGTAGTTCTCCCAATGAGAAGGGACAAAGGCAATGATAAAGTATATTAAAAGGCATATAAATTGAGTTGTTCATGTGTATGGATGTAGGCAAGGATGTATTTGACATTATGAGATCATCTACCAAGGATATTGACATGCATGAGGAGATATTTCACTCTAGATGAGTGGGAACATATCGTTACTATAGGGTTAGGAGGAGCACGATAGTACTATCAAGTTTCTCTGGATGTGTCTCTAGTGATAGAATTGATTGAGAGGTGGGATCATACCACCAACACCTTCTATTTACCAACTAGAGAGTTGAAAGTGATGTAGGAGGATGTGTATAGGATTTTATGGCTACCACTCCAAGGTGAGGAACTTTTTACATGATTGAGAGAGGAGCATGATATACACATGGTTCCTTTATATGGAGATCATGTCAGTGAGATGACTTACCACTCTGTGAGTTGTACATATGAACCACTCTATATGGCTGATGAGAAGCAACATCATCTAAGCATCCTGATGATGATTGGGATCATGGTGTATGCATTATCAAATGCATACAGTGATAGATTCCCAATTGCATTGATAGGTGTGATTACATAGATGGTTGAATAGTGGACCATTTTTTCCTAGGGTTTAGTATTTTTAGCATAGTTATATAGAAAGTTGTGGGGTTTAAGGCTCTGATGATGATATAGTTTGTGTGTCGACCATCTACTACACTATTGGGTGTATGAGCACATTGTGGTGACATGACCACTAGGGTTACCTACCACTATCCTAGCCAACTTTAGGGTTGGTTTTAGAGGGTGGAGAGAGGGCATGTCACATACTTGAGTGGATGGTGTGGTGTGCAACATTACCTACTATAGGTGCATGATCAAGGGCTTGATCCCTATAGATATTTTGTGGAGATCATATCTAACATACCTAGTTTTTAGAGGGTAGGCATAATAACTTGTTGGGTTGCAGAGCTCTTTATGGGTCAAGGGGATACATGCCAATGAGTTGGAGATGGTACTCGTGGCATGGGTCAGGAGGCAATTTGGTCTATTACAAGATATTCTACCTAGATTCCCTTGATATAGGAGGGATGACATAGAGGCAACCCTACCATTTCCCTAGGAGATAGATGGGCCAAATTTTGAGGAGCTATTAATAGAGCCAGGTGTTGGAAACCTAGGGTGGATAGCAGCATATACGGTTTGGTGGGTAGGGTTACATCTAGTGATGGAGGTTAGGAGTCCACCACAAGATTTGAAGGGGTTAGTTAGAGAGAGGGATGTAGTGCACAAGCCCAAGATATAGTAGTGTAGACTTGAGATGTAATAGTGCAGGTTCGAGAGATAGCCCAAGCATAGGTTTTACCCTTATAAGGGTAGGTGGTGATGTTGTAGGGTTAGATTGGGGATTTAGAGGGTCAAGTTGTAGCACTACAGATCCAAGTTATTATTTTACAAGGTCAGGTGACTATAGTGACAATAGAGAGAGATAGTCTAAGAGAAAAAAGCCAAGTGACTCCTCCTCCACCACTATAGGGACCAATACAGACTAGGCCATCATCAGGTGCTATGGGACCTCCATAGACTATATCTATGGTGAGTTATTTGATTTCCTTGGATGAGATTGCTTACTATGAGAGGGCGATTAGAGAGTTCCCATAGATTCAGAGATATTCAGTGTTCAGAGAGTAGTAGAGGTTGATGTCACATGATACAGCTTCTAACTCACATAGATGTAGATAGACAAAGAGTGGTGATGGCATTGCCTCCTTAAGACCATGTAGAGAGCCTTGAGGACCTTGAGTGTCAAAGTTTACTAGTTTTGATTATATATATATATATATATATATATACTGACCTATGAGCTAAAGATGTGAGATGTATATTTTGAGAGAGAGATATGGTTTTATGATGATGTAGATGATGAACATGTACTTTGATCACATATTATATATATGAGATGTTTATTTATTGCTATGTGTTTCTTGTGATTATGATAATGATATGGATGATGATTATGTTATGCTATGTTAATTTTGATATTAATGTTGATCATGTTAGTTGAGGTATATTAGCCTTTGCCATATATGTGATGGTATATGCATAGTTGGTTGGTTAGTTTCATCCTATCATTTTTCCATATTTTGTGATGGTGTATGTCTAAAATGAATAGATTGGTTATGTTAGTTTATTTCAAAAAAAATCCATATTTGTGATGGTGTATTTGTAAAATAAATTGAATAGGCTTTGTTAGTGTTGGTATTACATTGTTTATTCATCTCAAATAGTGATATCAACATGTGATTTGGATGGAAAAATAAAGAGGCAGAATGCTCATGCATTGGCAAAGATAATAATTAAAACATAAATATGCTTAGGAAAATGAGCCTCTTTCATGCCTTATATCTTTGAACCATTGTGTTTGTTACAAAAGTATCATGTTTACCTTATGTTAAGTGAGATTCATAGTCCCTTAAAAGAGTATGAGGGGAAAAAAGGGTAAAATGAGGAAAAATGTTTAGGTAGCATAACCTACAAAGTAGAGATGATATGCCACTTTTGTGGCTGACCTGAGAGCTACTATAGAAAAGTCCATGACTTAATTTTTTTTTGTGTAATATGATCAATGCGGGAAGCCTACAATGGGATTTTATATGGGTTAAGGTCTTAAAAATCTATGAGGAGCCTTTTTCATTTATTTTTCTCTTTGAGAACAAACATTGTCTTAGCCATCCTTTAAGGGAGTGGTTTAAGTGTTTATTTTTAATTTTAAATAGTTGTCCTTCAAGGGAGTAGTCTATTGATAGTAGCAAAGGGAATTTATGTAGCTATCCTTCAAGGGAGTAGTCTATATTGAAAATCATGACATGAGATTTTATAACTTTTTCAAATATCCCATTTTTTTAGTCATGGACAAGACTATAGAGGCTTAGGAGTTTTCCATTGTGAGGAAAAAACCATACCACTATGTAAGTTAACTAAGTGTATAGGAGTAAGGGTGAAGAGGACTGGAAATAAATGTAATAGGGATGCTCAAGGGATGATCTCAATTTAAAGATGAGGTAAAGTGATGCTTGTTTAACAAAATAATGGTTGTAGGTGTAAGGCATTGAAAGGCTCAGGTTCTGGCCTTCCCTCAAGAGAAGACAAGTGATAAGTTATGATATAAGGTCCATGCTAATTAGGAGCAAACTTACCCCATTTGATTTTCTCCATGTTCTTCATGTGTTGTTTTTATTTTAAGATTAGATCTCCTAAATTGAAATCTTGCTCTTTAAGATTTTTGTTATAAGCACATCTGATATGCTCTTGATAGATTTGGAGGTGGTTGACGGATATGAGATAGTTATCATTAAGCAATTCAAGCTGAGCCAAACATTCTTTGAAAAAATCATCATTAGTAAGTATGTATTGTAGATAAATGTGAAGAGAAGGAATCTGGACCTCAAGAGGCAAAACAGTCTCTGTCCCATATATCAATGAGAAAAGTGTAGCACCCATAGGGGTTCAAATGCTAGTATGATAAGTCCATAAAGCAAAAGGAATGTGTGTGTGCCAATCCTTGCCCGTATCATTGACTACCTTCATGAGAATTTTGGTCATTTTTTTTGTTAGAAGCTTCTACCTATCCATTAGCTTGTGGATAGTATGGTGATGTGAAGCTTAATTTGATTCCAAATGTATCACAAAGACTTTGAATAGTCTTGTTTTTTAAAGACTTGTCATTATCTATTATAATATTATGAGAGACACCAAAATGACAAATGATGTGATGGTTAATGAAGTCAACAATTTTGTCAGCTTTAATGGAGATGAGAGGGATGGCCTCAACCCACTTGGTGAATTATTCAGTGGCAGTAATGATAGAATGATGAAAAAGGGATGAATTAGGTTTAATCTTTTTTATTAGATCTAAGCCCCATTTGGAGAAGGGCCAAAAGTATTTGGTGACTTGTAATGCATGACTAGGAATGTGAAAGAGGTTAGTGTGTTGTTGACACTTGACATAACACCAAATATAATCAACATAGTTTTGATGAAGTGTGGGCATATAATAGCCCAATCGAAGGATATGTTTAGCAACTATGTGACCATTGAAATGCCCACCACAAATCCCATTATGGACTTACTTACTATCAAAGGGACTCTCAGTACTAGTAAGGCATATAAGGAGAAGACCATCAAAACCTCACTTGTTGAGAAGTCCCCCTAGCATAGTGTAACGGGAAACATGTTTTATGAAGGAATATTTCCCATTATTGGAGAGATCAAGAGGGGTAATAGAAAAGGAAAGATAATTCGTGAGTTATTTGTACCATAAGTCTTGTGGGTTGGTTGTTACATTTCTAAAAAAGAGGATGTTAGATGAGACATAGGAGGGTAATGTTAAGTGATGCATGGTGACATAAATTCTTGAAGAGGAGGATGAAGAGGGTATGTGTGAAGCAAGTGAAGCCATCATGTCAGTAAACTTATTTATATATTGAGGAACAATTTACAAGAGATAAGAGTCAAATGATCCCAAGAGCGTATCTGCATGATATTTATACCACTAGAAAATTTCATTTTTGCATAGGTAAGAACCATTGACTTGGTTAACTGCTAGCTGAGAATCACCAAAAATGGTTATGGATTTGATACTCAAGAAGAGAGCTGTTTAAAGTCCTAGAATCAAAGCCTCATATTCAGTGATCTTGTTAGTGCTTTCAATATCTAGTTTAAATGATAAAGGCATAGACTCACCAATAGAGGAATTAGAATGACCCCCACACCCCCACCATGTTGACATTTAGATTTTTTAAAGAACATCATCGTTTGATAGGAGATGCCATTGGTGGAGAGTGATACAATAGATTCATCAAGGAAGTCAAGGTTTGAAGGTTGATTGTTAGGTAAAGGGGTAGTAACTAATTGGTCAGTGATTGTTTTCCATTTAATAAACTTTTACTGAATGAACTCTAAGTCAAATTTAGTAAGAATCATGAGCCAATGAGCTACATGTTGGTTATGATATGGTTTGGAATGCATGTATTTAAGAGGATCAGTATGGGTGACCACATAGGTTTTGTGATTCAGGAGATAATGGTGAAACTTGGAGGTAGAAAAGACTAACACAAGTAAGAGTTTTTTAGTATGGGTATATTGAGTCTCATAATCAATAAGTGTGGAACTTATGTAGTGAACCACCTACTTTTGATGTTGGTCATCTTGATGTGCAATCATAACACCTAGAGAATGGTCTGTTGTGGAGATGTATAGGGAAAAAGGCTAATTTTCTTTAAGTGGAATAAGAACCAGTGGGAAAAGGAGGTATTGTTTAATTAGATCAAAAGTTTATTAGCAATCTATATTCCAATTTAAGGAGAAATCATTTTTGAGGAGATGGTAAAAGGGTTGGCAATGGTCTGACAACTAGGAAATGAAGTGGTGAATTGACTGAAGTTTGCCCTATAGGCTATAGAGTTATTTGATATTAGTAGGTGGAGACATCTCGAGGATTGTTCTAACCTTAGAAAAATTGACCTTGATACCATGAAGAGAGATGATAAAACCTAAGATTTTATCAAAAATAATGTCAAAGACACATTTCTTTAGGTTTAGTCAAATGTTATATTGGAGAAGATGAGTAAATATGGTTTTGAGAATCATCAAGAGTTCTTGATGAAGTTTAGGCTTGTTGATTAAGTCATCCATGTAATATTCCATAATGTTTTGTAAGAGATCATGAAAAATGTAGGTCATGGTGTTTTGGTAGGTTGTACCAGTGTTCTTCAGGCCAAAAGGCATGACTTGATAATAGAAAGTCCCCCATGGTGTAATAAAGTTTGTCTTGTGTTGATCCTCAAGAGAAATGAGGATTTGATTATATCCATAGAATCCTTCCATAAGTGATAGAATCTCATGGCCAGTCGTTAGATCAACAAGTTGGTCGATACTTGGTAATGGGAAATCATCTTTTAGATAGGCAAGATTTAAATCATGATAGTCAATGAAAATACGGATTCCCCTTGTCACTTTTATGATAGGAACAATATTGGAAATCCATTGTGGGTAGTCGATGGGTTGGATAAAGTTAATATAAAGGAGGTGTTAGAGCTCTTATTTGACAAGGAGAACAATATGAGGGTGCAACTTGCAAAGCTTCTACTTAACAGGTTTAGCATCTTGATTGGTGATAATGTTGTGGGTGACAATAGAGGGGTCAATATCAGGCATGTCACTGCAAGACTAAGTAAAGGATTTTATATGGTCATTAAGAAATGTAGCATAATTATTTTGCTTAGAGGAATCTAAATATTGGCCAATCATGAGGATGTGATGGTTATCATGAGAGGGCAAGTTGATGTCAATGGTTGATTCATTTAACATAGCTTGCATTTTGGATGGGAGCAATCATTGGATATAGGAATCATCTATACCCATGTAGGTGAGAATTTCATCATCATCTTGACATTAGATAATGTCAATAGTGGGAGAGTCTTCATCAATTATTTTAGGATGAACAAGAGGAAGGGACCTTATTTCCTTACCCTAACAATAGGTGAGAGGCCCCAAATGGATGGCATTTATTGAAAAAAAATTAGGAGGTATAGATACCCTTGATTTGATAGGTGATGGTGGAGAAGAAGGTGGAGAAGGAGAGACTATTTCTTTGACAATTAGTTCAAGGGAGGTTTTAGTGAGTTTATTTGGTTCATCATATACCACTCTATGCCTCTTTTTGTCATTTTCAATGGTGTTGCTAATAGGATATTCAATAGGTGTATTGATACCTTGCTCATAATGAACCAAACCAAATACATTCTATGAATATCTATAGAGATATGGGGGATCAAATCTAGGGTTACTAAAGAAAGAGAAGTCACAAGTAAATGCTTGTGCTGAAGAAGATAGATTGCTGACAGTGGGAGATTGATCAATTCCCCCATATGTGAAATTGGTTTCAAGGTTAGGGGGCCCATAAGGGATGACCATCCCAATATAGGGATCATAATTTGATTTCATGTAAAGCCTTCCATACTCTTGTGGAGTATAGATCATGTCGAGCATCAACAAATGATATTCATCAAGTGATAAATGTTGAAAGGTCTCTTTCATGAGATCCTTGTCAAGAATTTATGTTGCCAGTATCTTTGTAACCATGGGAGTGGAGCTTGTGGAAGATTTATAAGAATCATGTGAGGAAGATTATGTTTTCAATGGGATGAGAACATCATTGGGACTATAGGTCATGTTACATTTTTAAAATGGAGGTGGGTCAGTAGGTATAACATGTACTTGTCCATCATGTTCAAACTTGACACAGTGGTGAAAAGTTGAGGGTATATATGCCATAACACATATCCAAGGTCATCCAAGTATTATGTTATATTATAACTCTCCTTCCATAACATAAAATATCTTTGGAATAGTGTGGGGACCTACACATATATGTAAGACAATAGTGCCCATCGTATTAGCTATAGTATTGTTAAAGGAACATAGTACTGTATTAGTTTGAGACATGCAATTGTTAGAAAGGGATAGCTATTTGTAGGCATGGGTGGAAATAATATTAATACTATCTCCTCCATTGATTATGACTCTCTTGATATGATTTTGATCAATATATGTAGTAATAAAAAGGGTAGAATCCTGATCTTCAGGATGTTGAAGTGGAATTTTTGAATCACTAAAAGAAATCAAGGAGATGGAATTAAGGGAGCCAATCAAAGATACAAGAGTTTGGGGATAATTTTATTGTACCTAAATTTATTTAAAATCATTAATCAAAGCTTTATAATTTTAGGATGAGTTTTGGATTAAATCATACAAAGACATTTTCATAAGAGTTTGGTGAAGCTGTTTCACCATTGAGCTTTGAATAACATCTGAAGATGTTATTTTAGGAACACCCAAGATGGAAATATTAGGATTAGGAGAGGGAGTGTCTTTGGTGAAGGGATGGGTCTAAGCAGTAGTGACCTTTTCCTTAGATTTATCTTTCTGGTTTTATGATTGTGTGGCAACATTAACTATGTTGATCTAAAATGGTGATGAAGGAGGTGGTAAAGGGGTTACAATGACATCTTTATGTTTGAATTTAGGTGGAATAGTAGGAGGAACTATGGATGCCAAAGGTAGAATAACAAGAAGGTTAACAGGAGTATCATTGAAGAGAGTGTCGACATTGAAGTGTTATTGAATAATTGTTGTGAGGGCTTTACAACTCTGAGTATTGTGTCTAGGTGAATGATGATATAAACACACTTGTGTATCATCAAACCAAGATGGATTAATTACAAGAGGAATATAAGGCTTAATGGGTGGAAGAGTTCTTATAGAATATTGTAATAACTAACATAGGAAAAAGCTTTGAGAGCCTGTAGGTGGGCTCACACTTGTTGTACTAATAAGAGTAGGCACCTTTTGTTTCAGTGTTGGAAAGGTAATTTTATGTGGTGATTTGTTTGGTGACAATGAAGTTACATGTTTTGATTTCACTTTCTTAGTGTCAGATGTGAGAGGCCTACTAGATGGAAAAGGTAGGAGTGGAGGTAGCTTAACTTTTTATTTTGCTTAGCTAGGCAATATTCTAACTAAAGTAGAGGGGTGTGGCCCTAAAATGGATGGTAAAGTTGAGGGTTAAGGAAGGGATCAATGAGATATATGAGAATTAGTACTCTTCTATAATTTAGGCTAAGAAACTCCAACTTGTGGTTGAGGAGTTAAATCTAATTTCACTTGTGGATGAATTAAATTAGAAATGGGGTATACACCTAAGGGCCTAATCTGCTTTAATGTAACATATTCCTATGAGGGTGAGGGTTCTGACATAGATGACTAAAATTTAGGTGTTTTGGTGAAGAAGATCTATCTTTGTCAAATATCTTAGGGTAAATGGTAGTAAGAGGGCTGGTAGTAAAGGTTAACATTCATTGTGTTGGATACGGAGTTTTAAGCCGGTCCCAAAATGCCACATGGTCTAGCTTCGTGGAGTCAAGAAATTTTAGACTTTTCACCAAATGCAAAAAAGGTTTAGATGAAGTTTATATAGGCCTTAAATTTGTGTTTTTAGAAGTCTATGATGTTTGGGAGAGAGGGAAATTGTTGGTTTCTACTACTTTAGGCTAAAGATGAGAAAGAACTGCAATGGGGTCCTCTTCAACAAAGATGGGAGAAGAGACATGGTCTTCCATGGGTAGAGGGGAGGTAAGTGAAGAAGGTTCCAAAAGAAGGTAAATCATAGGTATTATGGCTCCCTCAACATATGGGTGAGGCATGGGTAAAATATGATCCTCCATAGGTAAAAGAAGGGGTAAGAGTGGTACAATTGTAGTAGGCACAATAGGTCTATCATCCATTATGGGAGTAGATGATATTGACTCCTCTAAGTGTAAAGGTGAAGTGGGTGAGTTACTACTCTCTATAGGTGGAGAAGTAGGTGAAGAAGGTTTCCCAAGAGGGTATAATGCAAGAATGATGTTCCCTTTAACATGTGGTTGAGGAACAGGTAGAGTGTGGTATTCAAATGGTAAGATTATAGGTAATATTGGTGTAAATGGAATTGGAATTATAGATTCCTAGGGTGGAAAAAGGAGTAGTAAATGCGGCTCTTCCTCATGAGGGAGTGGAATGGGTGAAATAGGTGCCACTGAATGTGGGGGAGAATTCGATGAAATGGATGTCTCTTGTTGAGGGGAAGGTTAAACTAAAGGAAAAGGAAAGACCATATTAACTATATGGATATTATGATCACCTAAGTTAGTTGTGGATTGGACAATATTCTGATTTGGTGAATGGTTAGGAAAAGGGTGTTTGAACACATCCATACTTTTATTAGGGGGTACATTAGGATTAGCCAAGATTAGATCACCTCTATCAAGAATGTCTTGAATAATATTCTTGAGTGTCTTGTAGTTATTATAATTGTGGCCTTTAACTTGATGGTAACCACAAAACTTATCTTCCTTGTACTAGGTTAGGCTAGGATGGAAAGGGTCAAACTGTATAGGAGGTTTGATCTAAGGAAGGGTTATGATACCTTGTTGCAATAGTTTCTCTAAGATGGATGTATATGACTCTCTAATGGGAGTGTATTATATTTCTTCATACCATTGTTGGAATTGCTTGCTCATATTTTGGGAAGTTGAGGAATTTAATTAGTGTGTGGTTGTAGAAGAGGATGAATTAACAACCACTATGTTGGCAGAGCCTTTAGCCTTTTGGTTAGAGGCAGAAGTTTTAGAGGAAGATTCATTTGATTTAGAATTGGGATTATTGCTATGCAACTTAACTTTGCCTTCATCTATAGTGTGAACCTCAAGTTTGTGTGCCATTGTAAAGGCCTCATAAAATGTGCAAAAAATTTGTACCTGGAGTGTGGATGAGATGTGCTTAACACATGCCTTTGAAAAGAGATCAATAAGCGCAGGTTGGGGTAAGGAGAAAGAGAGTTGATTGATCAAGCTTCTCTAATGAGCGATAAAATATGTAATAAACTTATTATCAAATTCTCTGATAGAATAAAGGTCTATTATAGAAACCTTCTTAGAAATGTTAATAGAGAAACGGTATAGGAATATTTGTGCAAGTTGGGTAAATGAGAAAAGGTAATGCTAAGGTATAGAGCTTTACCAATCCAAGGCAGCACCTAAAAGAGACATAGGGAAAGTGTGAAGTAGTAACACATCATCATGCTCTATTAAATAACAAGCATGTCTAAATGCTCGCAAGTACTATTGTGGGTCCTATTTACTCAAGAAATGAGTACATTTAGGGAGTTTCCATTTGCTTGGATAATGGTGAATATGGACAAAAGGATGGATTGGTTCATTGCATATTTTATCATAAGATAACACATTCTTTGAACCATAAATGGATGTCTCTAGAGTAGACATCTTAATGAGGTTTGGAGGGGGATTAGTTTGAGGAATACCTCCTAAGTTATAGGGAAGATGATAGGAAGTAGAGGGAGTATATGATATAGCCTATTGAGTTTGTGTTAGGGAAACATAAGGATAATGAGTCATACGCTGAGGTGTGAAAAGAAAAGGGGCTTGTCCCATTAGGTTGGAGACTGTGCCTTGGTTGGTTATTGTTACTGCAGGTTAGATTATTGGCATGGTTACAATGGATGAAGGGTGAGTCGTAACTAAAGTAATTATAGGCATGAGGGTAGATGGAAGTCACTAAATTCTGTAATAGGGTGTGACTTGGTTGAACTGGTTGTGGTTGTGAAATTATGGAAGTCACACCAGGGTTTGGGTGGGATTGGGTAGTTGGAGATGCTATACTTTGAACATTGTTTATAGTTGGGTTACTCATCTAAGTGATGGTTTGGGTAACCATGGGGAAAATAGTGGAATTAATTAAAACTGAGGTTGTCTCCATTAGAGAGGTTGGCATACCATAGATTGGGCCACCTAAAGAATTACGGGTTCAATTCATAGCAAGGTAATGTTGAAGAGATGCCACATTGTGATCAAGAAATTTAGCAAAATCTTGATCTCCCTCAGGCACAATGGGAATTAAGTTAGGGCTAGGAGTATGCTCTCTATCTAAAGTATGCTCCATGATAGAATTGAAAGTGAGAGGGGAAGGTAAAAATGGTTGCCAGCTTCTGTAATCAGTAAGAATTTTGGCTTGATCTCATGTCAATACCATGCAAGAGGATGTATAAATAGTCTTACTACCCTGTATTTGAAATATAATAAGGAAAAACTAGGTTTGAGTGTAGGTAAATGGGTTATTTTATCTTGCGATTTTGAGCATATGAAATTACAGTCATTGACGTCGATCACTTGACTGATGTTGGTAGAAAAGGTTTGCCAATGTCGGTAAAATAATTGATGTCAGTGGGTAAAATATGTCGATGCTGGTAGGGTTAACTAATGTTGGTCATTGTGATATCTTGGGAGACAAAAAATCTATTATTTGAAGAAATTAGAGGTTGAAACTAGGTAGAATAGTGGATGAAAAAGGTTTGTGTAAGGAAGAACATTAAAAAAACTTGAGATAACAGGGTATACAAACTGAGTATTAGAAATAGTATTGATTTTGTGAATCAATAAGAAAATGTCCTTACCAACTCAAAAATATAGAAGGAAAAAGTTAAGTAAAAAAGAACATACAACCAATAACTATTAAGTCCTAGAGATTAATTTTTCATCTAGTGTTGGTAAATGCCTTAATTAGATAGTGAGAAGAGAATTTGGTTATCGAAGGTACTAGAAAGCAAGTTATAGTTGGTTTCAAGTTAGTTTTGGTATTCAAGAAGAAATTTGTGTTAGACCAAGTACATGGCTTGTTATATGAGATTTCTCTTCACACTTCATGAACTTGGAGTCAAGCCAGGCTACTTAGCCAAAATATACCTTTTATCTAGAGATTATACTCCACTAGAGAATGGAGTGGGTTCTCCCCTTGGTGGTGAAATCCAAGTAGGATAGTTGGGTAGGGTAAGGTGATCCACCAAGTGATGAAATCCTAATGGGCCTTTTTTTATGTGAGTTTAGATGTTTGATTATGTAAATGTGATTTGGTTTTGTAACATAGGTTCAATATAATTTATTAAAAATGCTTGTAATTAACTAGGTGAGATAATATGTAACAATCAAACTATGAAATGTAGTGAGTTTTAAACCCAAATCTGAAATGTCTAGATTCGAATGAAAATAGAGATGAAATAGGAATAGAGTATGAATTTCACTATCCTAATATGCATGCAATAGGAAGTAAAGAAGAGATTCTCTCTTTTTTTGTAAAATAAAATGACAAATTACTTTTAGAGGCAAGGAGAAAAGAAATGAAATTTTAGTTTAATGCTTTTAAAAAAGAAAATATTAAATTTTTTGTTTTAAGAGAAAAGAGAAGGAAGAAGTGAAAGAAATGAAATTTTCACTATAATGCACCTATGTGAATGTTTAAAACAAGAAATGAACCCAAGGAAAACTCCAGGGTTCCACCAGACATGCCATAAATATTTCACTAAATTTTGTCTATTTTAAGTCTAAAGGAAAATAGAAAGAAGGATGGGGATAAGTGATTAGGAAGAACCCAAATTTGGTTTTTTGTGTCATATCTAGACGTTGTGAGCACTCCTCTTTGGCTGGGGAGTACTACCTACAAGTAAGAAAACACTACAACAAGATGTTTGTTAGTAGTTAAATGAGTGGGATGTCAAGTTACACACTTGTTCTAGGAAGTGTGAAACTTCCTTAGAGATGACAATCCACTTTTGAAAGATAAAATAATAATAAATAATTGAAAGAGAGGTAAACAGAGAGTGTAAGAGAGAAAAGATTACCATTATTAACAACCTGTATGCAACAGAGAGTGACAGAGTACAGGTGATGTACTCTATTTGTATTTTAGAATTTATTTGGGTAGGTTTTGAAGAGGTTAGGGGATCCATAATTTCCAACGTTAGTAGGGGAGTGACCGATGTCAGTTATACTACTGAGGTTAGTAGTGAAGTGACTAATGTTGGTTAAGCTACTGAGGTCAGTAGGGGAAATAATGGTCTAGGAGCTTGAAAAAGGCTTTTTTGAGTCTGAGAAATGGTTTGGATCAGATCAAGGAGGTTGGGAGAGTTATGAGAGAGAGATTATGGCTTGGGTAGGTCTAGTCAGAGGTTTGGTATGACAAGTTAAGGGGAAACAAATGATCAAGATTTGTAACTCCCTCATGGGGGTACGATCAAAAGTGTGTAAAGCAATGTAGAGTAGATATAAAGAAAAAGTAAAATAAATGTTTAAATAACCTATAGTATAAGAGATGTACTTAGCTATAATGGTCACTAAATAATAAGTGCCAGATTGATGATCCCTAACAAGGACTCCAAACCTAAATGCCTAAATAGAGAGAACAAGTGGGTGTTGTTGGTCCTCAAGAGACCAGTTACTAATTGTGAATGACTTACGCAAGATGGTTGTAAGCCAAGATGTCAAAAATAGAATGCGCAAAGGTTGAATGTGAGTAAGAATGAATGTTATTAATTTCTATTAACTTGAACTTTAGGTTGGATTTTGGCTTATATTGTTGACATCGGTGATCCCACTAACGTCGTTCATGGGTTGACCGATGTCAGAGGCCCAAGAATAGGTAAACCTTACTATTTTTGGCCTATTTTTAGTTTTTATTCATGCCAAGTGTGATACCCATTATAAAATAATAAAAATAAGAGGTTAAGGAGGTAGTTGATTAGGAATTTAGTTTGGAAGTGGGAATAAGTCTTGGGTAGTTAGGATGAGGGGACCAAGTCTTGAGGTGACTCATTAGTTGAGAATTAGTCATAGGGTGAGGTGGATAGGTAAGGTGGAGATAGGGGTTTTTAATTAAATTAATTAAGTATTTTAAATTAATTAAATATGTGAGGGGTAAATTATGGGTTAGGGAGATTAATTTTTATTATTGAAATGAGCTTAAGGGGGGTTTTGACACAGGGATTTACGCATGTGTGTGTGACATAATTTTGGTGTCTACACATGGTTGCATTTGGGAAAGTAGGTCACCAATAATGATCGTATACTTTTGTACATTTTTTCTTGATAAACCCTCTACTACACTACTCATTCATTTAGATGGGGTGAGTAAATTATGGTATGAGCAATTCATCCATCTCAACAATCACTACCTAGATCAACTAAGTCATCATAACATGGTTTCCATGAGTCATGTTTTATGATAATGTTTTGAAAGGTTGTATGCTTGGTAAGCATCCTAAGGAGAACTAAATTAAAGGTAAATCATAGATAAATAAATAGATAGTAGAGCTTGTCCATAGTGACATTAAGGGTCTATTTCTAAAACCTTCATTCAAATAGACTAAATATATGCTTACTTTCATTGATGAATTTTTAAGGTATATTTGGGTGTATTTTATTAAGTAGAAACTAGAGGTCTTTGATAATTTTAAGGACTTCAAGGTGCTTGTATAAAAAATAGCTAGATAAAGTCATCACTATTTTGTGCACCAATAATAATGGTGAGTATATTAGTGACCATTTTTATAAATTATGCACAACTTAGGGTATTGAACTACAACGTACATTTTCATATAGTCCTCAATAGAATGGTGTTTTAGAGTGATATAAAAAGTTATTAAAGGAAATGGAAAATTGTATGTTACACTTCAAGTATTTTGCACCTTGGTATTTGGTTGAGGCCATTAAATGTACTTTTTATAACTAAAAATTGTGTTCCTCATAAAACATTAAAGGGAGACACTCCATTAGAAACTTAAAGTGGTTAGATTACCATAGTGAAGCACTTCAAAGTGTTTGGATATCCTTCTATGGATCACATTTTAAGTAATAAATCTAAGGAAATGTAACCTCAGAGTCAATGTTACATCTTCATTAGATATACTAAGGGTGTTAAGGGATACAAGCTTATCCATTCCACCACTCATGAGTTTTTCTTTGAGAAAAGTATTTATTCTCAAGAGATTCTTTCTAATTTCACACTTGAATCCTCTCCCCTTCTTTGGACACACTGAGATTTGATGATAATTGTAATGATTTAGATCTACTGGAGTATCTTTTTAATGATCTAAATTCTTATTCTAGTTTTGATGATGATAGTATTGATGAGGACTCACCTCCTCCTAGAATACCTTTATAAGATGAGGAATAAATTCCTAAATCTCTTACATCTAGATCTATTTGGATTATATAAACATTGGAAATTACTATCCATTGGGTTTGATATTTGTTAGATACCAGGTTAACATATTCACTATTCTAGGATGCCCCGCATGCTTTCATTATGTTTTTTTCAAAATGCACAATAATTTTATGAGGCACGAAGAAATATTGAGTGGGATAATGATATGGAAGAGGAACATGGTTCCTCACTAAGGAAAAACACTTGGGATTTAGTCCTTTTTCCCAAGGTAATAAAACTTATTCGATGTAGGTGGATCCATTGAATTAAATTCTTAGCAGATTGGTCCATAAACAGGATCAAAGTATTTTTGGTAGCAATGGGTTTTTCTCATGTACCTAGTATTGACTATACTACGATGTTTTCCCTAGTTGTGAAAATAAACTCAATCCAATGTAATTACACCATTACTATAACACAGCACTAGGATGTTCATTAGATGGATGTGAAGAGTGACTTTCTTCACAGTGACCTCAAAGATGAAATATACATGGATCAACCATAATGATTTGTGAAAGATTCATCCTTAGTTTTCAAACTTCATAAGTCTATCTATGGTCTCAAACAAGCTCCTTGAGATTGGTATGCTAATATGAAATCCTTTCTTATTTTGATTGGGTTTACTAGATGTCATTCTAATTTGAATGTATACATGTTGTGGTAGGATGATTCATTAATCATTCTTGTTCTCTATATGGATGATCTATTGATCACAGAGAGTTATTCATCCACCATAACAATAGCGAAAACTACTTTACCTAAGAGGTTATTAATGATTGATTTAGGCTTCTTGCATTACTTCCTCAGGATTTAAATTTATTAGTCTAACTTTAAGATCATTATTGCACAATTTATGTATGTTATTTATTTTTTTACACAGTCTAACATGGTTAATTATGAACCAGATCTAACTCTTTTTTTGTCTAGTGTGAAGCTTGAGGATGATGGTCTATCTCCATTGGTTGATGTTACCTTATATCGATAACTTGTTGGTAATTTCATTTATGTTACACACACTAGACCTGACATTTCATATGCACTGGGCAAGGTCTCTAGATTTATGCAAAAGTCACATGAGTTGTAATGGAAAGTAACTAAATGTATTCTCTAATAAACTCAAGGTAATCATAGTTTCAATATTCATTATGGATCAGGTATTGACATTGACTTATTTAGTTATATAGATTTATATTAGGTTGGAGATATTTAGAAATATAATTCTATTTCAAGATAGAGTTTCTCCTTTGGTTCAACACTAATTATTTGGTCAAGGAATAAGCAAAATATTATTGATTTATCTTCTACTGAGGAAGAATATAAAGGATTTGTTAATTTTACCACTAAGGCTATTTGGGTCCAGGGGATTCTCACTTATTTTATCATCTAGTTTTGATGACCAGCAATTATTATCTATGAAACCAAATCAAAATCCATATATATAGTAATTCGGTCATCCATCAACAGACCAAGTATATCAAGATTCACATGCATTTATTTTTGGCACTCATCCATGAGTAAGTCATTGATCTTCACTACATCCATACAATGAAGCAAATTACTAATATATTAACCAAAACCTTCACTATGAGAAAGTATATTAATTTTTTGGCTCTTCTTGGGGTTTAGGAAACACTGATTTCTTCCTCCTCTAGGTGATAATCTCTATATACCTGGGTACCTCATTATCCCTTTGTACTAGGACCTAATTCTTCTACGCACCTAACCTATGATTAAGGGGAATGTTAGTGTAGGATTTTCCCCCCTATGTGGTTTTATCTATATGGTGTAGTTAGATTGCTTAGGTTAATAATAGGTCATTAGGATAAATGTACTTTAAGTCATTTTATAATTATGAATTGAGTTAATTATATTTTTGGGTGACCTAATTCCTCACTATATAATGTACCTTCTTATGTACATTTTGGCTAAAGAATGATGGTAATACAACTTTTTTGTTATGAAGACAAGCTTCTTTCATTTTGAGTTACTCTTCAGATTTCACTACTTCATACATATTCAACTTTTTGCATTCAATCATATCTAATCTAATTCTCAATTGCAACCCACTTTGACATCAACTTATATCTTTTTTAAAATCTCATTACCATAGTAATGACATTTTGATTAGATATATGCTTTAAAACTCAATTTATAAATTTTATTTCCCTATTTTTATGAGTTAAAAACCTCTATTGGAGAAATAAAAATAGTTGTACATCTTCTCCATGTAATTGTATGACATATGGATGAGTAATGGTGTCACATGTTTTGAAATTTTGATTTGTGTTTATTTTTATTTGATACTAGTAAGAAAAATGTTGTTTAAATGGCTTTGTTTGACATCCACCATTTATTTGTTATATTATACAACATTTGATTGGAATTTTTAGTAGTGAGGTGTAGCAACAAGAATAAAATAGCTTGAGACAGGGGTTTCAAAATCTTCAAAACTTGATTTTATTAAAAACATGCAAACTTGGTTTGGTGGGATCCAAAAATTAGTAATTTATTTTTGGTAAAACAAAAAAGGGGTATTTATTTTATGTTAGGTTATTCATGGATGAGTGATTTATTTTTCAAAAACTTGGAAAAACATAGTTTATTAATATGTCAATTGGGCTTGTAGCATAGTTGGTCAAAAATATTTTTTAAGTCAGTTATTGAAGATAGGTCAAGATTTCAAAACCTAAAAAGCATTATTTTTTGTTGCACTTGTCATTAAGTACCTTATATTACGGTAAGTTTATTGACTAATCATTATTTTAATGAAGGAGGTTGTGTGACTAGATAATCTCTAGGCTTTTGGACATTTTTAACATGTTTGAATGGTGAATTTTATTATTTTAAGGTTATTTGTATTTTCTTATGTCAAATACATTGAAAATTATGTATAAGGGTGAATTTTTGGTAAAAACCAACACCTTAATAGTGACAAAGTTTCTCATTTCATAGAATCTTATACTTGTACTATTGGAATTATCACCATATGTTTTGACACCAACTATGCCATCTATTACATTTCCATCAAGATCTATCTGATTGACAAAGTATAATCATCTCAATGAAGGTTAGAGGATCTATTGGAGGTTAGAGGAGAATTTCCCTTCTCTAGTTAGCTATTCTCTTAAATTTTGAGTATAATGTTTGAAATTCATTTTTTAGTAGTAATAGTATGTTTTTTCCATAATTTTGTTACTTTTAGTTCAATTTCATTATTGTTGATTTCATTGATATTCCTGATTAGGACTAAAAAAAATAGTTTTGATTTGGTTTTTCACTACAAAGGCTTCTTGGATCTCACCTAAATGGGGTGAATACACTGTATGGCCTTTGATCAGTCACCTGTGATTGTATGAGTTATTGACACCATAGTGTTAAGTAAAGGTTTTTCAACATTTGATGGGCAGTAGAGAGATGTGTTATACATGCTATTGAATAGTCACTTGGAAGGATTTATTTGTGAGACCTTATGTCAATTGATATGTTTGAATAGGCTTTGATCATGTTCTACTATAGTATAGTAAAAAATGGTCAAAGGGGATGAACATACCTCAATCATATTCCTCATTCATGTCACAACTATTAAGGTAGCAGTATTCTTAGAGGTGGCATCAGTTGGTCAGTACCATGATATATATTGTTCTTGTTACAAGTATGGAGGATATTTTTTATGACTTTATAGTCATATTTCCAGATCATATTATATATCCCTTGTTGGATCAAGGGGGTTTGTTGGGTTAGTTGATCCAAAAGATTAGTACTTTAGTTTTGATATTTAAATAAATGTATATGGGACATACTATACTTTATTTGACACCCCTATTCATGAATTAACCTTGTAATTTGTTAGTAAGTTAGTTGTTTATAGGTTAATAGTTAGTTGGGTCCTATAGTGGAACCACCCTATGAAATCTTTTAATAGATTGATCTTTATAAATGTTTTCAATAATAATATTTTACCTTTATGTTCAAAAGTTATCAAATTGATACAATTATAGAGGATGTATTTGAGGCTAGAGGATAATTTCCATTCTCAAGTTAATGATTCACTCAAAGTTTGCATATAATGTTTGAAATTCTTTTTTGGTAGCAATAGTATTTTCTTTTTCCAAATTTTTGTTACTTTTAGTTTAGTTTTAGTTGTGTTCAATTGATTGATATTCCCAATTAGGAATAGATAGAGTCATTTTGATTTAGTTTTTTGCTACAAGGGTTTCTCACATCTCACCCAATTGGGGGTAAAATACTATATGGCCTTTGATCAGTCATTGGTGATTGCGTGAGTTTACATAGAATTTGTTAAAACTTTGGTGTTGAGCAAAGGTTTGGAAATAGTTATTAGGAATCAATGAGATGTAACATATATAGTGATGAATAGTCACTTGGTTGGATTTCTATGTGAGACCTTACGTTGATCAATATGGTTAAATAGGCCTTGATGGTGTTTAATTATAGTAAAATGCAAAATGGTCAAATGGGATGAACATACCTTCATCAAATTCATCATTCATGTCACAATACATAGGGTAGCATGCTTCTTGGAAGCAACATCAATTGATCAATATGATGATGTATAGTGTTCTAGTTTTAGGTGTTGAGGATATTTTTTATGACTTCAGAGTCATAGTTATGAGTCATCTTTTATACACATTATTAGATCAAGGGGGTTTGTTGTCTTGATTGATCCAAAGTATTAGTATTTTTATTTTTATATTTAAATAAATATATATGGGACATGATTTAATTTATGTGACACCCCATTAGTGAATTAACTTCATAATTTATTAGTAAGTTGGTTTTACTAGTTAGTAAATTAGTTGGTTCACTATTTGAGAGTTAGTTGGGTACCATAGTGGAAACACTTTGTGAAAAATTTAAATAGACTAAACTTTGTAAGTGTTTTCAATAATAATATTTAATCTTTGTATTCAAAATTTATCAACTTCATATAAAGTAGATTTTAATTTTACCTATGCACTACCCAATCCTAATAAAGAAATTAGTTTAAAGTTGTTTGTCGCTTGAACCTTGTTTACTATTTCTTGATGAAATTAATAATAAATCATTACGAATATTTATAAGTGAAATATTTTTATAATAAAAAATACATATATGACATGGACATGTTTTATTTTTTATAATCTATGTGGAGGAAGGTCTGACATGATGTGATAACTAATGAGGTATAGGGTTAAGGATGGTGTTAATCTTTTATCACTATACCTATTGATTTCAAAAACAATAATGCATCATAGAGAATTAACTATACCATATTAATATTAACTTATGCAAATTAACAAAATTAATAGATATGCACAACTAAAAAACAAAATTATCATATAAAATAATACACCATTTTGTTCCACTACCATATAACTCTTTCCTTACTTTGATTGTAATAATGATAAGATATAAAAAATCCATATCTCATATTGGAGGTTCAAAATCTATTTAAAAAGTTTACATTGCAATGCTTGTCATGGATGGAAAACCCCCACAAAATACATATGCACCAAAATATAAATAACATTTGTAACATAATTTATTTAACATTTTCCTTGCTTAGATTGTGTGCAAATGGATGCTAAAAATCAAAATAAAATAGTCACTAGAATAACATAGAATGGAGGCAAATAAAGATGATTCATTAATAGAACCAGACAAGCATGGGAATTTTCAATAAAGAAACAAAAATAAAAATAAATGAAACCTATGGTGTTAAATTTTGATAAGCCTACTATGAAATTGTATTCATAGAGTTCAAGGCAAACAAGCCATACGTAATTATAAATTTCAATGAACTATACAAATAAGTTTAGAATAACCCAAAATAATCTTACCCTCCTTTTTATTTATTTATTTCAATCGTCTACCTCCTTAATAACTCCATAAACCATGGTCTTCTAGAATTTATATGCAAATAAATTGAAGAGAAGTTGTATACTTTGGTTGACCATTCAACAAGCAGTGGTATATATCAATAGAAACATGCATGACTCTAATAGAATGTTGGTTGTAATTAGGCTTGTAGTTTTTTGATAATTTTAAAAAAGGTGGAAATCATGGATTGTGGAGGAATACCTCTAGGAGCCTACACAAAGGCCGAGTAGAATAAGACATATGGGGAGGGCCTGAAAGATTGCAAGAGAATGGAAATCACCTTGAAAAACCCAATATGGGAGATAGAGGACATGCCTAATACCATATTGATGAGAGATATGATCATCCTTCCCATGGGTGAAGTTCTCATAATCAATGGTGCTCAGAATGGATCTGTAGTATGGCAAGTATTGATAACTTGTTAACAATCTCATTTTTGATAGACACTCTAGATCTAACATTTCATATGCATTAGGAATTATATCTAGATTTATAAAAGAATCAGATGATCTGTAATGGAAAGTAATTAAATGGATTCTCCACTAAACTTGAGGTAATCATAGTTTCAAGATTCACTATGGAACAGGTATTGACATTGACTTATTTAGTTATATAGATTTATATTAGTTTGGAGATATTTAAAATTATAATTCTATTTCAAGATAGATTTTTTCCTTTGGTTTAGGTCTGATTAGTTGGTCAAGGAAGAAGCAAAATATTATTTCTTTAACTTATACTGAGGAAGAATATAGAGTTGTTAATGTTACCGCTAAGGCTATTTGGGTCTATAGGATATTCACTAATTTTATCATCCAATTTTGAAGACCAATAATTATTTTCTATGACAACCAATTTTGCTTCTCTATCAATGGACCAAGCATATTGATATTCACATGCATTTCATATGATAACTCATCCATGAGTAAGTCATTGATCTTCACTACATCCATACAATGAAGCAAATTACTAATATATTAAACAAAAATCTTCATTAACATCAAGTATATTAGTTTGTTGGATCTTTTTGGAGTTTAGGCAGCTCTGACTTCTTCTTCTAGGAGATCATCTCTATATACTTGGGTACCTCATTAGGCCTTTGTATTAGGACCCAATTATTCTACCCACCTAAGTTACGATTAAGAGGAATGTTAGTGTAGACTTTTTCCCACTATGTGGTTTTATCTATACGGTGTAATTAGATTGCTTAGGTTAATAATAGGTCATTAGGGGAAATGTACTTTAAATCATTTTTTAGTTATGATTTGAGTTAATTACATTTTTGGGTGACCTAATTCCGCACTATATAATGTACCTTCCTATGTAATTCTTGGCTAAGAAATGATGGTAATACAAATTTTTGGTTATGAAGACAAGCTTCTTCCATTTTGGGTTGTTCTTCAGATTTCACTACTTCATACATATTAAAATTCATGCATTCAATCATATCTAATCTAATTCTTGATTATGTCTCACTTTGACATCAACTTATATGATCTTTCAAATCTTATAACCATAGTAATGACATTTTGATGTAGATATATGCTTTGAAACTGAATTTATAAATTTTATTTCCCTATTTGTATGAGTTAGAAACCTTTGTTGGAGAAATAAAAACATTTTTACATCTTCTCTATGCAATTTTATGACATTTAAATTAAATAATGGTGTCCCATATTTTGAAATTTTGACTTGTGTTTGTTTTTATATGATACTAGCAAGAAAAATGTTGTTTGAATGGCTTTGTTTGACATCCACCATTTATTTATTCTATTGTAAAACATTCAATTGGAATTTTTAGTAGTGAGGTGTAGCAACAACAATAAAATAGCTTGACAAAGGAGTTTCAAAATGTTCAAAACTTGATTTTATTGAATACATGCAAACTTGGTTTGGTGGAATCCAAAAATCAGTAATTTATTTTTGGTAAAACGAAAAATGGGTATTTATTTTACGTTAGGTTATTCATGAATGAGTGATTTTTTTTTTCAAAAACATGGAAAAACATAGTTTATTAATATGTCATTTAGGCTTGTAGTTCACTTGGTTAAAACTATTTTGTAAGCTACTTGTTGAAGATAGGTCAAGATTTTAAAACCTACAACGCATTATTTTTTGTCACATTTATCGTTAAGTACCTTATATTATGATAAATTTATTGACTAAGCATTATTTTTATGAGTGTGGTCATGTGACTAGACAATCTATAGGCTTTTGGACATTATGAACATGTTTAAATGGTGAATTTTATTATTTTTAAGCTTATTTATATTTTTTATTATGATAAATGTATTGAAAATCATGTATAAGGGTGCATTTTTAGTAGAAACCAATAACGTAATAGTGAAAAAGTTTCTCATTTCATAGAATCTTATACTTGTGCTATTGGAATTATCACCAAATATTTTGTCACCAACTATGCCATCTATTATATGTCCATCAGGATCTACCTGATAGACAAAGTATAAGCATCAGAATGGAGGTTAGAGGATCTCTTGAAGCCTAGAGGATAATTTACCTTTTATTGATTCCTAGTTATACACCTCTCATATAATTCTCACATATCAAACATAATTTACCATTTGACATCCCAACCTCAACAAAGCTTCATGGCTCATTTTGCAATTTTCATTTTTGTAGTCAATGGACTGACCTTCATTGAGCCTGCACACATTTTATTTTCTACCATGTGTTATGTATTTTTGGATGTGCTTTTGTTTGTCCATGTGACAAGATATTTTTTACATGGGGATAAGTGCTTTGAACATGTCCACATATGGAGGTCTAATGGTGAGGCTTCCATCTATGTGGTCTTCCAGGTGGCATGGGAATCATGATGTGGGGTTGTTTATGTATGAAATCCATATTTTCAAACTAGTATAAACTTTAATATTTTAATCAAAGGCCCAAAATTCATTAGAATAATTTTGGCCACTAACATTGGCTCTTGCTTGGGGATGTTCACCCCTTATAGGTTTGCAAAGAACCCTAGAACACAAGACCAAGTACCAATCCATTGGGCCACAAAGTCAAACATTTAGAAAATTTAACAACTAACACCCATGAAGGGTCAACAAAACAAGGACAAATGATAAAAAAATAGATCAAGAAGATTTAGAAATGAACACACAACAAAAATGATGAAAAGAATTGTACAAACAAGGCCCAAAGTAGAGGGGAAACAAAGCAATGAAATAGCAAAACTATACACTATACAATTATTTACATAGTCACAAGCTCAGTCTAAGAAACGTTTTAGATGTTTTCCATTAACTAGTGGCTCTAGAATTTCATCATCCCATAAGTTCTTGAACTTTTTTAGTAGTTTGGCGGCCAAGATGAAGTAAACCAATATCTACACATGCCTAAAGGTATTGATGTCAGGATGTAATGGAATGAAGTACTAAAATAAATCCTGCTTATTTAGTCTCACATCTAGATAAGACCACACCAAACGATTTTGGTGCTCGTTCAAAAGTTGTAAATAAGCTTGTTTTTTGACTGCAATTAGATGAGTACCAAGCAAGAGTGCCTCATGATCAACAATGCCATTCATGCACTCAAAGTACTATTTGAAAAAAGACTAAAAACATTCATTATTGTCCAAACAACACCTTTGTTGTCAAACCCAACATCAAGTATAACTAGTTGCTCAATAACATCCATATTCCCAATGAGGTTTCCCAATTCCACATTCATGTGCAACACTTTGTTTATAACATACTTTGGATATTTAATTAGATCATGATTAGGTGACTCATTTTCTGGTGTCATATTACCATCATAAGAAATTTCATACATCAGGACCTTCTTGACTATACTCCAAATTGCCCTCATCATTGTTGTGGAGGCAAAAAAATTACATGGGGAGTCTTGATAATTTAAAATCATAAGCTCACCATAATCAAAAGTATACTTAGGATCATCTCTATCTTCATCACTTAGATTAGTTGTATCACATGGAGGATTTATAAGGAAGTACTTATCATACCAATCAATGTCTAAATCAAAATTTACTGCATTCACTTTAGTGTATAATGGATCAGGCACTTCTTTTCCAACTTCCCTTTTCTGATTTCTATCATCACATGCATGCATTTTTAGTTATTGATTTAAATTTTGAGCTTTCTCTTGACTTTTAGAACCATTAGGGATACCCTTCTTAGCTCTAGCTATCTTTTAGGACATCTCTTTGATAGTGGATGCCAAATTTTTAACTGTTTCCTCAAGGTTGGCATTCTTGGTGGACTATTTTTTTTTTGGATTGACCAATTTTACATTAGCCAACTTGTTCATGGGATTTCCCATAGCCTTTATTTTATTATCAATTTGGATGACCATATTAAATACAAACCACAATTTAGTGGGAGCCTTGTCCTATAAGTAGTACGCAACCTTCTTGTCAAAGGCATCACAATATTTTATTAAGCACATTGCATCACTAAGCCTAATGTTCTTTGGTAGCCATATTCGGGTCTTATTGAGCCATTTATTAAAGTCCTACACATAGTCAATGGGGTTCTTCTTGATGTTTTCAAATTCAGCCAAGAGAAACCTTGGATCTTGTCACCATATTGAATTCTAAAAACATTCTTCATCTCTTCTCATGAATAAATGCTTCCATGGGGAAGGGAAATGAATCACTCATGAGTGTCTTCTTCTAGTGTGTGCATAAATAAATTAATGCACACATCTTCATACTTAACCTCATAATATTGAATGATATTGTGAAAATCCCTCAAGTGCTGACCACCACTCATTGCATTGTTCCCTTGAAATTTTGGATGGTGGTTCTTTACTTCATTCAGGACCTCATTGGGATAACCTTCCATTTCATCAAAATTTATAGGCCTAAATCTATAAATTCTAAATACAAGACATTCATTCTCATCTTGGTCCATATGCCTCATGATTGTTTTAATGGGATGTTCAAGAACAAATGGCAAAGGGTTGTGAGGGAGTGAACGAAGTGGACATTGTGGATCAAACATAGGATGGGATTTAGCTGGTTGAGAAGAAGCTAGATGATAAATAGGACTATAAATTTTAGAATTACTAAGAGAGATATGACAATCCTCAACAATAGGAATTTCAATAAAAAATTTAGGATTACCAAAATTTTCAAAACCCAAATAGTCCTTTGCAACTGCACTTTGCTCTTCAATAGGCCTCCAAACTTGTTTGCTTTTATGATGAACACTTAAGGGGGAGTTAGATGAGTCACCTTTGAATAATGACCTCAAGCCTTCTATCTTTGCAAGAAAAAGAATTTTTAAAGCTAAATATATTTGAAGTGGGCATTGATCTTCCTTTAAAACCAGATGATGTTTTAGAGTCACCACTAGAATAAAAATTATAGAATATAACTATTTACAAACTTGAAGTGATACATACCAAAACCATATCTTGCTGAAGTTAGTGATAATGTATGAAAGTAAAGATTAGGAATTTTTTAGATTCATGTTCAAATAGTGAAAACCACCTTAAAACATGACAAATTCATATCTCTTTGTAACAAATTTAGTAGATGTCCAATTATCAAATCTCTCAATTCTTGGCACGTCCCCAATGGAATGTTGTGGCATTGATGACCAAGATAGTCCAAATGTAGAAAATAACAACAAAGAACTTGATAACATGAAATACTCATAGATCTCTGTAAGAGTTCTTGATAAGACATGTGTCATGGGTGTCTTTTCTTTCCTTGACAATGGTGTTAGTTGAGTGTTAGTTCCCAATTGTACACCTTTGGTAGACTTCTCACCTATCAAACATAATTTACCTTTTGATATCCCAACCTCCATAGAGCTTCATGAATCATTTTTCAATTTTCATTTTTATTGTCAATGAGCTGACCTCTGCTGATACTCCACACATTTTCTTTTTTACCACGTGTTATGTCTTTTGGGATGTGATTTTATCTGTCTACGTGATAAGTTATTTTTGACATGGGGCTGAGGGCTTTGAACATGTCCATGTAGGTAGGTCTAATGGTGAGGTTACCATTTATGTAGCCTTATAAGTGGCATGGACATCATGGCATGGGCTTGTTTTTATATGAATTTCATTTTTTCAAACTAGCAAGAGCTCTAATATTTTAATCAAAGGCCCAAAATTGCTAAGTGAAATTTTGGGTAGTAACACCTTCTCAAATTAGCTATTCACTCAAAGTTTGAGTAAAATGTTTGAAATTCATTTTTTAGTAGTAATAGTATGATTTTTTTTCCATATTTTTGTTACTTTTAGTTCAATTTTGGTGGTGTTGATTTCATTGATATTCCCGATTAGCATTAAATAGAGTAGTTTTGATTTGGTTTTTCACTACAAGGGCTTTTTGCATCTCACCTAATTAGGGTGAAGATATTGTGTGGCCTTTGAATAATAACATATGATTGTATGAGTTGGCATATTAGTTATTAGTAACATAGTCTATCATTTCTAGTTTGTCAATGCCTATGACTTCTTTCTCTATGATTAGTATACTACAATCATCAAATTCAAATACACCATTTCATTTTATGCTTTGTTCCTACTTCTCTAAATTATTTCTAATAAAAATAACATCACTTGAATCATCACTCTCATAAAGAATATTAATTATCTAATCATTCTCTTTATCTTCTAAATGCATATAACCAAAGAATATATGGAGTTAACAGATAATACAATGATTAGCTCATCTTGAATTAGTGCATCACCTTATGAACTTTGTGATACATCCTGTGCAAGAGATCAGTTTTCATAATCATAGATTTATCCTTCTTTTAATCTTCTCACTCTTGATTCCTCTTATAAAATTTTGTAAGTTCTTCTTTTTGATTGCTAAGGGTATTTTCCTCATTTGCCTTCTTTGGTGGCTCTTTGTGATGTTCTTTATTGGCCATCTAATTTTTTTTTATATCCAAAACAAGTATTTATAAATGGTGACCTCTACCCATTTTTTATATCATCTAAGATCTCGATACTCTTCTCAAATTTGAGGCTTATATTAAGTTTAATGGTTGTTTTCTCTAGTTCTTTCCTCAAGGAAATAATTTCAGACTCTAGCCTCTCACAATTTTATTCCTTTTTGTTTAATTGGATTATCACCTCCTATTTAGTCCTTTTTTCTTCTTTAATTTAAATCTTGAGGTTGATCATCATATTTTCTTATTCCTCAATATTTGTGACATTTTTACTTAGATTCACAGTGTACTTGAAGCTACAATTTTTGTTTCAAGTTTATTTTCTTAATCTTCTTGATCTCACTTAAGACAAAAATGAGTTATCCTTAAAGATACACTTATCCTTCATTTTATTCATATTATTCTTCTTCTAAATACATATCTTCTTTACCTTCACTCATAAATTTGTCTTCATCTACCACAACATCCATCTTTGTTTTTATTACCATGTGTGCTCTTGAAATCTACCTTCCAATGGTTAGACTGTTTCTGAAGGAACCCACTCTGATACTAATTGTTAAGCACACAATTATATTGAGAGGTGGGGGGTGAATCTATATACATTAATTTTTTCCTTAATAAAAATTAATAACCATAATAACACCATTCACATAAGATAACACAATTAGGAGATAATATTTACGTGTAAACCCTTTATGGGAATAAAACCACAATAGAAAAAATCTCTTAAAAAAATTATAGGCACCAACCTAATGGAGACTAATCCCCACTATAAAAATATTTTGGAGGCACCAAACTATTGGAGACACCCATATCCACTACTAAGCACCAAATTATCAAGAGACACCAATCTCTTCTTTAGGAAGTACTAACTTCCAAATCAACCAAGTTTTCATCTTCTTAAATATTGCCTCTTAAATAAATGATGATCTGCATATAATCCCTTTCAAAAATATGATGTAAAATTCTTCAACATATATTATCCTTCATGAATATGATACAACATTCATCAACATGTATTCTCCTTCATAAATTTAAAACATTCTTCATATTTATTTCTACTCTAAATCTACTCAAATTCAAATGATATTACATTGTTTTGTCATACTATTATTACTCCCCACTTCATATTTTATTTATAACCAATTATGTCTCTTCACCCGATAGGGTTTCCCTTCTCAAGGGGCTCAACATTATAATAATTTTAATTTGTTTTTGGCAACTTGAAATATGGGCACTAAAATCAGATATAGGTTGACCTTTTATAAAAATTAATTCTAGTACTTAGTGATTACATTGGGCATCAAGACTAGATGAGGGTCAACCAAAACTATATGTTGATATTTGGAAATGAAAATAGTCACTTTTTATCCATCCAACATTACATGTTAATTCATACAAATTATTTCTTTGACAATAGTAATGTGATGGTATAAATTATGCTCTTTGACATCAATGACAACATTTTCAACAATCTCTACCTCAAATAGCAAGGGGGAGATGGTAATCATTATTTTATATGTTGATGATCTGGTCATCACTAATAGTTTAGTGAAGATGATTTATTTAAAAAATAAAGATCCAAATTGATCACTTGATATATAGATCTCAAGTTTTTGCAATATTGTATTGGTTTGAAAGTTTGGTAGAGAGAAAATCACTTGTTTATTTCTTATCTCAAATATGCTAGGACAATGTTCATGAAGTTTCACATTATGGATTGAAAACCAATTTATAAACCTATGGAGATAAGACTTTAGTTTTCTTGAGTATTTCCATCACCATAGGTAAATGCAACTCTATATCAATAGTTGATATGGAATCTCATTTACTTGACTTATACTATGCCAGACATTAGCTATGTTGTCAATTATATTTAATAGTTCATGTAGGAACCCAAATTTTTCCATTGGAAGTTAGTAAAGTGAGTACTGAGATACATCAGAGGACTTCATAGACTGGGTATCTCTCTATTCAATTGATTATGACTTCACATAAATTTACACTAAAATCAAGCAAGGTAAACAAGTTTAGGAGTTATAATTATCTGGCTAGCTTCTATAAAATATTATAAATCTTTATGTTCCTAATGGCACACCTCACCATATAATTAACTAGGAGGTGAAATATTCTAATACATCAAAAAACTTTAAAATAATAAAGACTTTATCCACATTGCAATTGCACTTATACTGGTTGCACATGTGAATAGATGTGGAGTGACACATCAAATCTTGCATTCCTTATTTCATCACCAACTCCATGAATAAGAAGCTATGTTTTTACACATATCTACCAGTTATATATAGGCCATGTAAATATATCAGCATGGATCTCATGACTTGGTTATCTAGGACAAGATGTTATCAAGATAAAATTTGATGTTGCTATAATTGTGCAAGCCTTATTCAACCATGTTTGGGTTCAATTTGGTTTCCTAATGTCCATCATATCCAATCAAGATCCAAACTTTATAAACCATTATTTCCAAGTACTATGGGACTTGATGGGTATATAATTTGATTAGTTGACAATATTTCATCCACATATAGATGGGAAAACATAAGTTATCAATTAAACACTTGTCCATATTATATAAATGTATAATTATATGCATGCTTTCACATGGTATGATAACCTTTTTTACATTCAACATTTATACAATAGATATATTCATAGCTCTATGGGACATAGTCCATTTCAGACATATCTTGGGTTTTGACATGTGACATATCTAGACATATCATACCACCCACTAGATGACACTTAGTCTCACACGTAATAATGAGAAGTGAATAAATTCAATAAATTTTTGTGCCACATATAATCTATTCATTAATAGGTCTAATAGATCTTTTCTTGCACCTAAGAAAATTACAAGGAGAGCCATGATGCACATCACACACCTAATGTATTCTAAGTTGTCAAAAAAGTCTATTTAGACCTTCAAAAGGAATGTTTCAAAGGTACACATAAGAATATCAAGCCTATACACTATGAATTTTACACCATTATACATGTAGTTGGTGAGAACACATTCATTTTAGATCTAACTTCATGATTGGGCATGCACCTAGTATTCAATGTAGAGCTTCTCTAAAATTACATTCTTTCATTTCTTGAGCTAATAATGACACATCTTTTTGATCTTGATCCCAAAAAATTATCCCAACAAATAAGGACCAAATCATTGAAGTGATAGACACATATGACTGCCATAACATACAACAAATTTTCAAAGTGGTCAAAGTGAGGATATATTTTGATCAAGTTAGGTGGTATAACTCTCAGTAACTTCATGTGTAGTTTATATAGCTATACAATGATGTAATGGATACCATTATTATAAAAATAAAGGGAAAATGATCTGTGCATATCTCCTATGTAATTTACACTTCTCATTTGCATAATTGTATAATGTGTGCACTTATTATCTGCACCAAGCATGCCATAGCCATAATATGAAAAACATAATATGAAATGTTATCTTTGTAGTTATAGTACAAATTAATTTGAAAACAATATAAGTTAAAGTTTACTATGCATAAGGTTAAAAATTTAATTGAGTTTTATCATATAAATAAGAAAATTATGGTGAAGATCTTACACTTTTTTACTTTATTAAATCACCTATATGTCTATGCACTAGCTACACTAGATATCAAAAACAATAGAGTATACTCTCTCCTTTGTCCAACTATAATTTTTTTTATAAGAAATATTAGATGACTAATTCAATGCAAGATACATGTTAAAATTTAACAACATATTTTAATTTAGTTCAATCATCCAATGTATTCCTCATTCATATTTTTATTTCAACCATCAAATCCATAAAGTCAAAATAATTATTTTGTATGTAAAAGTGAAATTTACTATTTTTTGCATTTATGATGGTACAAATATATTTTAGAATTTATAACTAATCAAAGATAAATTAAGACACTGATAATGAGCCTCCATTTTCATGCATTAAAGAAATGAAGTTGGATTGTGTTATGGATAATTTTGAAGACATCAATTTTAATTTGATTTATAATGACACATATTGATCAAATTAAATTGGACACTTTACGAGATTGGTGAAAACTAGGAAGTCCATATTTTACATATGAAAACCTAAGGAAGTGTTATAAAGCATCTCTTACTCTGGGTTAGATAACATGGCAAGAAGCCTTTACAAGACATCATGGACTTTAAGGATACTGTGATATCACATTTTTCATGTGAATATGAAAAGAAAATAACATATAAAAAATGATATGTGTATACTTATTAAAAACACAAAAAAGTAAAATTATGGAAAATGTCATCACAAATATGGAATTTAAGTGGCAATATAGATGTTGGTTCAATTAATCCAAAGCATTAGTACTTTAATTTTGATTTTTAAATAAATGTATATGGATCATGCTTCACTTTATGTGACACCCCCATTAGTTAATTAACTTATTAATTTGTTAGTAAGTTATCTAGGTCATGAGTTAGTTAGGTCCCATATTGTAACCACCCAATGAAAGCTTTTAATATCTTGAAATTTATAAAAGTTTTGAAAAATAAGATTTTACCATTGTGTTCAAACTTTATCAACTTTATAAAATGTAGGTTTTACTTTTACCTGTCCATTATGTGGTCCTAATAGTGATATCACAGCTTGGTATGTGAAGGTGAATGTGAAAATGAAAATGAATGCCCAAGTGGAACAAAGAGAGAGTCATTTTGGAAATAAAGCATTTGTTAATGTACTATAGAAATTAAGGTACCATATTTTTAATTATGCTTGAGAATTCATAACATTTCCATTATGTTTATCTATAATTTACCTTTATTTTACTTCTCCTTAGGATGCTTACCAAGCATGCAACCTTGAAAAACATTATCATAAAGCATGACTCATGGAAACCATGTTATGATGACTGAGTTGACCTAGGTAGTGATAGTTGAGATGGATGAATTTATCATACCATAATTTACTCACCCCATCTAAATGAATGAGTAGTGTAGTAGAGGGTTGATTAGGAAAAAATGTGAAAAAGTATATGATCATGATTGGTGACCTACTTTCCCAAATGTAACCATGTGTAGACATCAAAATTATGTCACACACACATGCGTAACTCCCTGTGTCAAAACCCCCATTAAGCTCATTTCAATAATAATAATTAATCTCCCTAACCCATACTTTACCCCTCACACATTAGTTAATTTAAAATAATTAATTAATTTAATTAAAAACCCCTATCTCCACCTTACCTGGCCACCTCGCCCTATGACTAATTCTCACCTGATGAGTCACCTCAAGACTTGGTCCCCTCATCCTAACTACCCAAGACTTATTCCCACTTCCAAACTAAATTCCTAATCAACTACCTCCTTCTTAACCTATTATTTTTATTATTTTATAATGGGTGTCACACTTCTTATGAATAACAACTAAAAATAGGACAAAAATAGTAAGGTTTACCTATTCTTGGGCCTCTGACATCAGTCAACCCACAAACAATGTCAGTTGGATCACTAAAATCAAAAATATAAGACAAACTCAAACCTAAAGTTCAAGTCAACAAAAATTAAGAAAAATCATTATTACTCATGTTCAACCTTTGGGCATTATATTTTCAACATCCTGGCATACATCCATCTTGCGTAAGTCAATCATGATCAGTAACTGATCTCTTGAGGGCCAACACACCCACTTGTTATCTCTATTTAGGCATTTAGGTTTGGATTCCTTGTTAGGGATCATCAATCTAGCACTTATTATTTAGTGATCACTATAGCTAAGTACATCACTTATACTATAGGTCATTTAAACATTTATTTAACTATTTCTTTATATCTACTCTGCATTGCTTTACACACTTCTGATCGTACCCCCATGAGGGAGTTATAAAGCATCCTCACTTGTTTCCCCTTAACTTGGCATACTAAACCTCTGACCAGACCTACCCAAGCCATAATCTCTCTCTCATAATTCTCCCAACCTCCTTGACCTAATCCAAACCATTTCTTAGACTCAAAAAAGCCTTTTACAAGCTCCTAGACTATTATTTCCCCTACCAACCTTGGTAGATTTACCAACATTGGACACTTCACTACTTACCTCAGCAGTATGACTGATATTAGTCACTCCCCTACTAACGTTAGCAAATATGGATTTCATAGCCTCTTCAAAACCTACCCAAATAACTTCAAAAATACAAACAGATTACATCACATGTAACCTATCACTCTCTATTGCATACAAGTTGTTAATAACGGTAATATTTTCTCTCTTGCACTCTCTCTTTACCTCTCTTTCAATTATTTATTATTCTTTTATCTTTCAAAAGTGGATTGTCATCTCTAAAGAAGTTTCACACTTCCTAGAACAAGTGCATAACTTGGCATCCCACTCATTTAACTACTAAAAAACATCTTGTAGTAGTGTTTTCTTATTTGCAAGTAGTCCTCCCCAAACAAAGAAGAGTGCTCACAACATTTAGATATGACACGCAAACCAAATTTGGGTTCTTCCTAATCACTTATTCCCATCCTTCTTTCTATTTTCCTTTAGACTTAAAATAGACAAAATTTAGTGAAATATTTATGGCATGTCCGGTGGGACCCTAGAGTTTTCCTTGGGTTCATTTCCTATTTTAAACATTCACATAGGTGCATTATAGTGAAAATTTCATTTCTTGCACTTCTTCTTTCTCTTTTCTCTTAAAATAAAAAATTTAATATTTTCTTTTCTTTTTAAAAAGCATTAAACTAAAATTTTCTTTCTTTTCTCCTTGCCTTTAAAACCAATTTGTCATTTTCTTTTACAAAAAAAAAAGAGAGAATCCTTTATTTACTTCCTATTGCATGCATATTAGGATAGTGAAATTAATACTCTATTCCTATTTCATCTCTATTTTCATTTGAATCTAAACATTTCAGATTTAGGTTTAAAACTCACTGCATTTCATAGTTTGCTTATTGAATATCAACTCACCTAGTTAATTACAAGCATTTTGAATAAATTATAGTGCACCTATGTTAGAAAACCAAATCACATTTACATAAATAAACATATAAACTCACCTAAAAAAAGGCCCATTAGGTTTTTATCACCTGGTGGATCACCTTATCCTACCTGACTATCCTACTTGGATTTCACCACCAAGGGGAGAACCCACTCCATTCTCTGCTGGAGTATAATCTCTAGATAGAAGGTATATTTTGGCTAAGTAGCTTGGCTTGACTCCAAGTTCATGAAGTGTGAAGAGAAAGCTCATATAATAAGCCATGTGCTTGGTCTAACATATATTAAAACTAACTTGAAACCAGCTCTAGATTGTTTTCTAGTACCTTCAATAACCAAATTCTCTTCTCAATATCTGATTAATGCATAAACCAACACTAGATGAAAAACTAATGTCTAGAACTTAATACTTAATGGCTATATGTTCTTTTTCTACTTTGCTTTTGCCTTATGTATTTTTGAGTTGGTAAGGATATTTTCTTATTATTTCACAAAATCAATACTATTTCTAATACTCGGTTTGTATAACCTGTTATCTCAGGATTTTTGAGTGTTCTTCCTTACACAAACATTTTGCATCCACTATTCTACCTAGTTTCAACCTTTAATTTCTTAAAATAATAGATTTTTTGTCTCCCAGGATATCACAGTGACCAACATTAGTTAACCCTACTGGCATCGACATATTTTACCTACTGACATCAATTATTTGACCAGCATTGGCAAACCTTTTCTACCAACATCGGTCAAGTGACTGATGTCAGCGACTATGTAATTTCATCTAATCAAAATAACAAGATAAAATAACCCATTTACCTACACTCAAACCTAGTTTTTCCTTATTCTATTTCAAATATAGGGTGGTAATACTATTTATACATCCTCTTACATGGTATTGACACAAAATCAAGCCAAAATTCTTACCTATTATAGAAGTTGGTAACCACTTCTACCTTGCCCTCTCACTTTCAATTCTGTTATGGAGCATACTTTAGATATAGAGCATACTCCCAGCCCTAACTAAATTCCCATTGTGCCTAAGGGAGATCAAGATGTTGCTAAATTTCTTGATCACAATGTGGCATCTATTCACCATTACCTTGCTATGAACTGAAACCATAATTCTTTAGGTGACCCAATCTATGGTATGCCAACCCCTCTAATGGAGACAACCTTAGTTTTAGTTACTTCCACTATTTTACCCATGGTTACCTAAACCATCACTTAGATGAGTAACCCGACTATAAACAATGTTCAAAGTGTAGCATCTCCAACTACCCAATCCCACCTAAACCTTGGTGTGACTTCCCTAATGTCACAACCACAACCAGTTCAACCAAGTCACACCCCATTCTAGAATTTAGTGGTACATATTTCATCTACCCTCATGTCTATAATTACTTGATTTATGACTCACCCTTCATCCATTGTAACCATGTCAATAATCTAACCTGCAGTAACAATAACCAACCAAGGCATAGCCTCCAACCTAATGGGATAAGTCCCTTTTCTTTTCACACCTCAGCCTATGAATCATTATCCTTATGTTGCCCTGACACAAAATCAACAGGCTATATCATATGCTCCCTCTACTTCTTATCAAATTCCCTATAACTTAGGAGGTATTCCTCAAACTAATCCCCCTCTAGACCTTATTAAGATGCTGATAGATAAGATGTATAATCTAGAGACATCCATTTATGGTTCAAAGAATGTGTTATCTTATGATCAAATATGCAATGAACCAGTCCATCCTTTTGTGCCTATTCACTATTATCTAATCCAATAGAAACTCCCTAAATTTAATCATTTCTAGAGTAAAGAGGACCCATAATAGTACTTGTGAGCATTTAGACATGCTTGTTATTTAATAGAGCATGATGATGTGTTACTACTTCACACTTTCCCTATGTTTCTTTTAGGTGTTGCCTTGGATTGGTAAAGCTCTATACCTTATCATTCACTTTTCTCATATACCCAACTTACACAAATATTCCTACACCATTTCTCTATTAACATTTCTAAGAAGGTTTCTATAACAACCCTTTATTCTATTAGATAATTTGATGATAATTTTATTACATATTTTGTCACTCATTGGAGAAGCTTGATCAATCAACTCTCTTTCTCCTTACCCCATCCTGAGATTATTGAGCTCTTCTCAAGGGCATGTGCTAAGCACATCTCATCCACACTCTAGGTACAAATTTTTTGCACATTTTATGAGGCCTTTACAATGGCACAATAATTTGAGGTTCATGCTATAGATGAAGGCAAAGTTAAGTTGCATAGTAAGAATCCCAATTCCAAATCAAATGACTCTTCCTCTAAAAATTCTACCTCTAACCAAAAGTCTAAAGGCTCTGCCAACATATTGGTTGTTAAGTCAGCCTCTTCTACAACCACAAATCAATTAAATTCCTCAACTTCCCAAAATCTGACTAAGCAATTCCAACAATGGTATGAACAAAGATAATACACTCCCATTGGAGATTCATATACATCTATCTTGGAGAAACTATTGCAATAAGGTATCATAACCCTTCCTTAGATCAAACCTACTATACAGTTCAACCCTTCCCATCCTATCCTAACCTAGTACAAGGAAGATAAGTTTTGCGATTACCATCAAGTTAGAGGCCACAATTATAATAACTACAAGACACTCAAGATCATTGTTCAAGATATTCTTGATAGAGGTGATCTCATCTTGGATAATCCTAATGCACCCCCAATCAAAGTATGGATGTGTTCAAACACCCTTTTCCTAACCATTCACCAAATCAAAATATTATCCAATCCACAACTAACTCAGGTGATCATAATATCCATATAGTTAATATGGTCTTTCCTTTTCCTTTAGTTCAACCTTCCCCTCAGTAAGAGACATCCATTTCATCGAATCCTCCCCTACATTTAGTGGCATTTGTTTCACCTGTTCTCCCTCTTTAGGTAGAAGAGCCTATTTCACCCATTCCACTCCCTCATGAGGAAGAGCCTCATTTACCACTCCTTTTACCACCCTAAGAGCCTGTAATTCCAATTCCATTTACACCAATATTACCTATCTTCTTACCACTTAAAGACCACACTCTACTTGTTGCTCAACCACATGTTGAAGGGAACATCATTCCTGCATTATACCCTCTTGAGAAACCTTCTTCACCTACTTCTCCTCCACCTATAGAGAGTATTACCTCACCCACTTCACCTTTACACTTAGAGGAGTCAATATCATATAAGCCCATAATGAATGAGAGACCTATTGTGCCTACAACAATTGTACCACTCTTACCTCTTCTTTTACCTATGGAGGATCATATTTTATCCATGTCTCACCCATATGTTAAGGGAGACATAATACCTATGCTTTACCCTCTTAAGGAACCTTCTTCTCCTACCTCCCCTCCACCCATGGTAGACCATGTCTCTTCTCCCATCTCTATTGAAGAGGACCCCATTGCGGTTATTTCTCATCTTTAACTTGAAGTAGCAGAAACCAACGATTTCCCTCTCTCCCAAACATTGTATCCTTCTAAAAACACAACTATAAGGCCTAAATCAACTTCATATAAACATTTATTTGTGTTTGGTGAAAAGTCTAAAATTTATTGACTCCGTGAAGCTAGACCATGCGACATTTTGGGACTGGCTTAAAACTCTATATCCAACATAATGAATGTCAACATTTACTGCCAACCCTCTTACTACCCTTTACCCCAAGGTCTTTGACAATGATAGAGATTCTTCACCAAAAATACATAAATTTTAGTCATCTATGTTAGAACCCTCACCCTCTTAGGAATTTGTTACATTAAAGCAGATCAGGCCCTTAGGTGTATGCCCTATTTCTAAGTTAATTCATCAATAGGTGAAATTAGATTTAACTCCTCAACCATAAGTTGGATTTTCTGAATCTAAATTATAGAAGAGTATTAATTCTCCTATATCTCACTAATCCTTTCCTTAACCTTCAACTTTACCATCCATTTTAGGGCCACACCCCTCTACTTTAGTTGGAATATTGCCTAACCAAGCAAAAAAAAAAGTTAAGCTACCTCCACTCCTGCCTTTGCCATCTTGCAGGCCTCTCACATTTGACACTAATAAATTGAAATCAAATCATGTAACTTCATTTTCACCAAACAAATCACCACATAGAATTACCTTTCCAACACTGAAATAAAAGGTGTTTACTCTTATTAGTACAATAAGTGTGAGCCCACCTATAGGCTCTCAAAGCTTTTTCCTATGCCATTTATTGCAATCTTCTATAATAACTCTTCCACCCATTAATCGTCATAGTCCTCTTGGAATGAATCCATCTTGGTTTGATGATACACAAGTGTTTTTATATCATCATTCACCTAGATGCAATACTGAGAGTTTTAAAGCCCTCACAATAGTCATTTAACAACACTTCGATGTCAACACTCTATTCAATGATAATCCTATTAACCTTATTATTATTCCACCTTTGTCATCCATAGTGCCTCCTACTATTCCACCTAAATTCAAACCCAAAGATGTCTTTGTAACTCCTTTACCACCTCCTTCATTGGCATTTTATATCAACAAAGTTAATGTGGCCACACGATCATAAAACCAAAAAGATAAATCTAAGGAAAAGGTCACTACTCTTTGGACCCATCCCTTCACCAAAGACACTCCCTCTACTAATCCTAAGATTTCCATCTTGGGTGTTCCTAAAACAACATCTTCAGATGTTATTGAAAGCTCAATGGTGAAACAACTTCACCAAACTCCTATGAAAATGTCTTTGTATGAGTTAATCCAAAACTCATCCAAGCACCATCAAGCTTTGATTATTGATTTGAAATCAATTGAGCTACAATCAAATGATACCCAACCTCTTGTATCTTTGGTTGGCTCCCTTAATTACATTTCCCTGATTTCTTTTAGTGATTCAGAGATTCCACTTCAACATTCTGAAGATCAAGATTTTTCCCTTTTTATTACCGGATATATTGATCAAAATAATAACAAGAGAGTCATAATCGATGGGGTATATAGTATTACTATTATTTCCACCGATACTTACAAATATCTATCCCTTCCTGATAATTTCACATCTCAAACTGATACAATACTGTGTTCTTTTAATGATACTATAGCTACTACAGTGGGCACTATTATCTTACATATCCATATAGGTCCCCACACTATTCTCAAGCTCTTTTATGTTATGTAAGGATAGTTCAAAAATAACATACTACTTGGATGACCTTGGATATGTGCTATGGCATATATACCCTCAACTTTGCACCACTATGTCAAGTTTGAACATGATGGACAAGTACATGTTATACCTACTAACCCACCTCCATTTATAACATATAACATGACCTATAATCCTAATGATGTTCTCATCCCATTGAAAACATCATCTTCCTCACATGATGATTTTAAATCCTCCACAAGCTCCACTCCCATGGTTACATAGATATTAGCAACATAAATTCCTAACAAGGATCCCATGCAAGAGACCTTTCAACATTTATCACTCGATGAATATCATTTATTAATGCTTGACATGATCTATACTCCACAAGAATATGGAAGGCTTCACATGAACCCAAATTATGATCCCTGTATTGGGATTGTAATCCCTTATGGTCCCCCTAACCTTCGAACCAATTTCACATATGGGGGAATTGATCAAGCTCCCACTGTCAGTAATCTATCTTCTTCACCACAAGAATTTACCTATGACTTCTCTTTCCTGAGTAACCCTAGGTTTGATCACACCTATCTCTATAGATATTCCTAGAAAGGATTTGGTTTGGGTCATTATGAGTAAGATATCCATACACCTATTAAATATCCTACTAGCAACACCATTGAAAATGCCAAAAAGAGGCATGGAGTGGTATATGATGAACCTAATAAACTCACTAAAACCTCCCATGAACCAATTGTCAAATAACTAGTCTCTCCTTCTCCACCATCACCTATCGAATCAGAGGTATCCATACCTCCTAATTTTTTTGTCAATAAATGCCATCCATTTGGGGCCTCTCACCTATTTTTAGGGTAAGGAAATAAGGTCCCTTCATCTCATTAATCCTAAAATAATTGATGAAGACTCACCCAATATTGACATTGTCTAATTTCAAGGCGATGATGAAATTCTCACCTACATGGGTACAGATGATTACTATATCCAATGATCTCTCCCATCCAAAATGCAAGCTACGTAAATGAATCAACCATTGAAATCAACTTGCCCTCTCATGATAACCCTCACATCCTCATGATTAGCCAATATTTATATTCCTCTAAGAAAACCAATTATGCTACATTTATTAATGACCATAGAAAATCCTTTACTTAGTCTTACAATGACATGCCTAGTATTGACCCCTCTATTATCACCCATAACATTGTCACCAATCAAGATGTTAAAAATGTTAAGTAGAAGCTGTGCAAGTTGCATCCTCATATTGTTTTCCTTGTCAAATAAGAGCTCCAACACCTCCTTTATGTTAACTTTATCCAACCCATCAACTACCCACAATGGATTTCTAATATTGTTTCTATCACAAAAGTGACTGGGGGAATCCATATTTTCACTGACTATCATGATTTAAATCTTGCCTATCTAAAAGATTATTTCCCATTACCAAGTATCAACCAACTTGTTGATCTAATGACTGGTCATGAGATTATATCACTTATGGATGGATTCTATGGATATAATCGAATCCTCATTGCTCCTGAGGATCAGCACAAGATAACCTTTATTACACTATGGGGGACTTTTTGTTATTAAGTCATGCCTTTTGGCCTGAAGAACGCTGGTACAACCTACCAATGCACAATGACCTACATTTTTCATGATCTCTTACACAAAATTATGGAATATTACGTGGATGACTTACTGAACAAGCCTAAACTTCATCAATAACACTTGACGATTCTCAAAACCATATTTACTCATCTTCTCCAATATAATGTTTGACTAAACCCAAAGAAATGTGTCTTTGACATTCTTTTTGATAAAATCTTAGGTTTTATCATTTATCTTCATGGTATGGAGGTTGATATTTCTAAGGTTAGAGCAATCCTAGAGATTCGTCCACCTATTAATATCAAACAACTCTGCAGCTTGTAGGGCAAACTTAGTCAATTCATCACTTCATTTCCTAGTTGTTAGACCATTGCCAAACCTTTCACCAACTCCTCAAAAATGATGTCTCCTTTAATTTTAATATATATTCCTATTTTTTTTTGATTCAATTAAACAATACCTCCTTTCCCCACTAGTTCTTATTCCACCTAAATAAAACTATCCTTTCTCCCTATACATCTCCACAACAGACCATTCTGTAGGTGTTATGATTGCACATCGAGATGACCAACATCAAGAGTAGGTGGTTTACAACATAAGTTGAAAACTTATTGATTATGAGACTCAATATACCCATACTAAAAAACTTTTCCCCATGTTATTCTTTTCTGCCTCCAAGCTTCGTCATTATCTCCTAAATCACAAAACATATGTGGTCACCCATATTCATCCTCTCAAATACGTGCATTCCAAACCATATCATAACCAACATGTAGCTCAGTGGCTCATTATTCTTGCTAAATTTGACTTAGAGTTAATTAAGTAAAAGTCTATTAAATGGAAAACAATCACTGACCAATTAGCTACTACCCCTTTACCTAATAATCAACCTTCAAACCTTGAATTTCCTGATGAATCTATTGTATTGCTCTCCACCGATGACATCTCCTATCAAATTATGATGTTATTTGATGAATCTAAATGTCAACATGGTGGGGGTATTGGGGTCATTCTTATTCCTTTTAGATGGTGAGCCTATTCCTTTATCATTTAAACTAGATTTTGAATGCACTAACAATATGGCTGAATATGAGGCTTTGATTCTAGGACTTTAAATAGCTCTCTTCTTGAGTATCAAATCTATAACCATTTTTGGTGATTCTTAGATAGTGGTTAACCAATTTAATGGTTCTTACCTATGCAAAAATGAAATTTTGCAGTGGTATAAATATCATGTAGATATGCTCTTGGGATCATTTGAATCTTATCTCTTGTAAATTGTTCCTCAATCTATAAATAAGTTTATTGACATGATGGCTTCACTTGCTTCACACATACCCTTTTCATCCTCCTCTTCACGAATTTATGTCACCATGCATCGCTTAACATTACCCTCCTATGTCTTATCTAACATCCTCTTTTTTAGAAATGTAACAACCAACCCACAAGACTTATGGTACAAACAACTCATGGATTATCTTTCCTTTTCTATTACCCCTCCTAATCTCTCTAATAAAGGGAAACAGGCCTTCATAAAACATGTTTCCCATTACACTATACTAGGGGGACTTCTTTACAAATGAGGTTTTGATGGTCTTCTCCTTAGATGCCTTACTAGTACTGAGACTCCCTTTGATATTAAAGAAGTCCATAATGGGAGTTGTGGTGGGAATTTCAATGGTCACATAGTTGCTAAACATATCCTTTGACTGGGCTATTATTGGCCCACACTTCATCAAGACTGTGCTAATTATATTTGGTGTTATGTCAAGTGTCAACAACACACTAACCTCCTTCACATTCCTAGTCATGTATTACAAGTCACCAAATACTTTTGGCCCTTCTCCCAATGGGGCTTGGATCTAATTGAAGAGATTAAACCTCATTCATCCCTTTGTCATCGTTCTATCATTACTACCACTGAATACTTTACCAAGTGGGTCGTCATCTCCACTAAAGTTGACAAAATTGTTGACTTCATTAACCATCACATCATTTGTCATCTTGGTGTCCCTCATAAGATTATAAAAAATAATGGCAAGTCTTTAAAAAACAAGATGATTCAAAGTCTTTGTGATACATTTAGAATCAAATTAAGATTCACATCACCATACTGTCGACAGGCTAATGGATAGGTAGAAGCTTCTAACAAATCATTGACCAAAATTATCATGAAGGTAGTCAATGATATGGGCATGGATTGGCACACACACATTCCTTTTGATTTATGGGCTTATCATACTAGAATTTTAACCCCTACAGGTGCTACACCTTTTTCATTGGTATATAGGATGGAGGTTGTTTTGCCTCTTGATGTCTAGATTCCTTCTCTTCCCATTTATCTACAAGACATACTTACTAATGATGATTTTTTCCACGAATGTTTGGCTCAACTTGAATTGCTTAATGAGCACTATCTCATAGCCCTCAACCACCTCCAAATCTATCAAGAGTTTATCAAATGTGCTTATAACAAAAATCTTAAAGAGCAATATTTCAATATAGGAGATCTCATCTTAAAATAAAATCAATACATGATGAACATGGAAAAAATCAAATGGGGTAAGTTTTCTCCTAATTAGCATGGACCTTATATCATAACTCACAAGTATGGTTCAGGAACTTATCACTTGTCTTCTCTTGAGGGAAGGCCAAAACCTAAACCTTTAAATGCCTTACACCTATAACCATTCTTTTACTGAACAAGCATTGCTTTACCTCATGTATAAATTGAGATCATCCCTTGAGCATCCCTATTACATTTATTTCCCTTCCTCTTCACCCTTAATCCTATACACTTAGTTAACTTACATAGTGGTATGGTTTTATCCTCATAGGGGAAAACTCCTAAGCCTCTATAGTCTTGTCCATGACTAAAAAAATGGGATATTTGAAAAAGTTATAAAATCTCAGGTTATGCTTTTCAACATAGACTACTCCCTTGAAGGATAGCTATGTAAATTCCCTTTTCTACTATAAATATACTACTCCCTTGAAGGACAACTATTTAAAATTAAAATTAAACACTTAGACCACTCCCTTGAAGGATGGCTAAGCCAAGGTTTGTTCTCAAAGAGAAAAATAAATGAAAAAGGATCCTCATAGCTTTTTAAGACCTTAACCCATATAAAATCCCATTATAGGCTTCTCGCATTGATCAGCTTACATAAAAAAAAATCTTTAAGTCATGGACTTTCTTATAGTAGCTCTCAAGTTAGCCACAAAAGTGCCATATCATCTCTAATTTGTAGGTTATGCTACCTAAACATTTTTCCTCATTTTACTCTTTTTTCCCCTCATACTCTTTCAAGGGACTTTGAATCTCACTTAAAATAAGGTAAACATGATACTTATCTAACAAACACAATGGTTTAAAGATATAAGACATGAAAGAGGCTCATTTCCTGAGCCTATTTATGTTCTAATTATCATCTTTGCCAATGCATGAGTATTCTGCCTCTTTATTTTTCCATCCAAATCACATGTTGATATCTCTATTTGAGATGAACAAATAATGTCATATCAACACTAAAAAATCCTATTAAATTTACTTTATGCATACACCATCACAAATATGGAAAAATGCTGAAATAAACTAACATAACCAATCTATTCATTTTAGGCATACACCATCATGAAATATGAAAAAATGCTAAGATGAAACTAACCAACCAACTATGCATATACCATCACATATATGGGAAATGCTAATCTAACTCAACTAACATGATCAACATTAACATCAAAATTAACATAGCATAACATAATAATAATCGATGTCATTATCATAATCACAAGAAACACATAGCAATAAATAAACATCTCATATATATAATATGTGATCAAAGTACATGTTCATCATCTACATCATCATAAAACCATATCTGTCTCTCAAAATATACATCTCACATCTTAAGCTTGTAGGTTGGTATATATATATATATATATATATATATATATATATATATAAAATCAAAACTATCAAACTCTGACACTCAAGGTCCTTAAGGCTCTCCATATAGTCGCGAGGAGGCAATGCCATCACCACTCTTCATCTATCTACATCTACTTGAGTTAGATGATGTATCATGTGACATCAACCTCTACTACTCTCTAAACTCTAAATATCTCTGAATCTATGGGAACTCTCTAATTGCCCTCTCATAGTAAGCAATCTCATCTAAGTCAATCAAATATCTCACCATATATATAGTCTATGGAGGTCCCATAGCACCTAATGATGGCCTAGTCTGTATTGATCCCTATAGTGGTGGAGGAGGAGTAGCCTGACTTTTTGCTCTTAGACTATCTCTCTCTATTGTCACTACAATCACCTAACCCTATAAAATAATAACTTGGCCTTATAGTGCTATAACTTGACCATCTAAAGCCCCGATCTAACCCTACAACATCACCACCTACCCCTATAAGGCTAAACCATATGCTTGGGCTATCTCTCGATCCTGCACTACTGCATCTCAGGTCTACACTACTATATCTTGGGCTTGTAGCACTACATCCCTCTCTCTAACTAACCCCTTTAAATCTGGTGGTGGCCTCCTGACCTCCATCACTACATGTAACCCTACCCACCAAGCCATATAGGCCACTATGCACCCTAGGTCTCCAACACCTGGCCCTACTAGAAGCTCCTCAAAATTTGGCCCATCTATCTCATGGGGAAATGGTAGGGTTGCCTCTATGTCATCCCTCTTGTATTAAGGTAAGGTAGGTAGAATATCTTATAATAGACCAAACTGCCTCCTAACCCATGCCATGAATACCATCTCCAACTCATTGGCATGTCTCCCCTTGACCCATAATGAGCTCTACAACCCAACAAGATATTATGCCTGCCCTCTAAAAATTAGGTATGTTAGATATGATCTCCACAAAATATCTATAGAGAACAAGCCCTTGATCATGCACCTATAATAGGTAATGTCTCACACCACACCATCCACTCAGGTCTATGATATGCCCTCTCTTCACCATCTAAAACCAACCCTAAAGCTAGCTAGAATAGTGGAAGGTAACCCCAAAAGGTCATGTCACCACAATGTGCTCATATGCCTAATAGTGTAGTAGATGGCCGACACACAAACTATATCATCATCATAGCCTCAAACCCCACAGCTCTCTATATAACTATGCTAAAAATACTAAACCCTAAGCAAAAATGGTCCACTACTCAATCATTGTTGTAAGCACACCTATCAATGTAATTGGGAATCTATCATTGTCTACATCTAATAATGCATACACCATGATCCCAGTCATCATCAGGATGCTCAAATGATATTGCTTCTCATCATCCATATAGAGTGGCTCATATGCAAAACTCATAGAGTGGTAAATCACCTCACTAACATGATATCCATATAAAGGAACCATGTGTATATCATGCTTCTCTCTCAAGCATGAAAAAAGCTCCTCACCTTGGAGTGGTAGCCATAAAATCCTATACACATCCTTTTTCATCACTGTCAACTCTTTAGTTGGTAGATGGAAGGTGTTGCTGGTATGATCCCACCTCTCAATCAGTGTTATCATTAGAGACACATCCTGAGCAACTTGACAGTACTGTCACACTCCTCCTAACCCTATAGCTACCATATGTTCCAACTCATCTAGAGTGAAATCTCTCCTCATGCATGTCAATAGCCTTGGTAGATGATCTCATAATGTCAACTATATCCTTGCCTACATCCATACACATGAACAACTCAATCTATATACCTTTTAATATACTCTATCACTACATTTTCCCCTTCTCATTGGGATAACTACATTGGTATGAGGCCCTAAATCAGGCTATATAGATATTACTTAGTCAACATGGGGTCTTATAAGGTTTTCTTAGCCATATACACACATCACTAACTACCCTAGGATTCACTACTTCTCTCTCTCTACCCTAGGCTTCATTACCTCTCTCTCTCTCTCTCTACCCTAGGCTTACTTGCCTATTACAAATCTAGGCCTCATAGCCTATATTCCTGACTCTTGACACTATGACTTGTCTTTTAAGCCTTAGACTTCTCAATGTATCTCAACTTAATTTTTTACCCATTTTTACCTAACATACCTTTTTCAATTTTTTCCCTAGGCTCTGGGAGAACTACATTGGCCTTAGGCCCTAAATCAGGCTATGTAGGTAGCACTTAGTTGACACAAGGTCTTTTAAGGCTAGCTTAGCCATAAGGCTAGTTAAACTTCCACTGGGGATCCAAACTCCCCCTTTTTCCTATTTTGCTACTTTTTTATAGTCACCAATGTTAGCATTAATGTTGATGCTATTGATTTATAGGCCTACACATCAGCTAACATCGGTAGGTACTTATTGACCTCAGTGCCCTATCATCCAAAATTGATGGACCTCACCAACATTTGTGACTAGTTCAACCCTAGGGTTGAATGACCCAAACCCAAACTTACCCATTTCTCCTAAAAAACTACCCATAACACCCCCTAACTTATATTACAACTACCCTACCCTATTTCCTACCCTTCCACTAATGTTTTCTACACCCCTACCTCTCAATTAGCCTAAAAATTTCAAATACCAAAATTAAACTTCAACCAACTAGTAGAGGATCTTACCTCATCTCTCTATCTCCTCTTGGCTGACACTGTTGGCTCCTATGCTTGTGTGCCTCTTGCTGGGTCCCCTCCTTGAGCTACCATCTCAAATCACTCTCAAACTCTATTTCTTCTCTCCAATCACAAAGTTGTAAATGAGTTTGGTTGGTTATCAAACCCCCTGTTATTAGGTTTGGTCAGCCATCGACATCAACATTCTTAACCTAACCTGCCAATGTCAGTACTTATGGCTATTGACATCGGTAACATTATCCTAAGTTTACCAATGTTGATAATTTTTATTACTAATATCGATAAATGTAATCGACATCATTACCATTCTTATAATGTTTTTACCAACCCAAAAAACCTAACTTTTCAAAATTTACCCATACACTAGAGAAATTGAAGATCACATATATCTCCCCAAACCATGAAAAAAACCATTAGATATCACTTATATCTTCACCCATGATGAATTTTCTTGGAGATCATGATTATCTCCTCACTCATTGACCCTTTTACACCAACCTTGCATTACTTATCCTGATCACTTATGCTATTCTACTATAGTTGGCTATTTTGCACATGTATGTATATTAGGTGTTGTGGATGGTAACCAAGCTCATCCTACCACCTTTAAACCTTTTGTGTTTACCAGGGGCACTTCTTACCTTGGATACTTGGGACACATAGACCATTAGAGCTACAACTTTGATAAATTTGACCTATCAGATATCACTTATAAGCTGTGCTTTGGTTACTTCTATCCAATTCCCCCTTAACCTTGCATGTTCTTAACTTTATTAGCTATATCTCATTGTAGTATATTCATATATATTAATACTCAATTCTCCACCATTCAGCCAATTACCTTTTTATCAAACCAGTACTTGATTCCAGTTTCTCCTCTATCGATTCCCATTTTGAGGAGGGATACCTCATCTAATACTTGAAGCAACTAACTCCTATTTTTGTCTTGTAACATGTTAGTAAAAATTACAAGACAAAAAGAGGCAAATGTAGACACCAAAATTACATCACACACATGTGCATAACTCCCTATGTCAAAACCCCTCTTAAGCCCATTTAAATAATAATAATTAATCTCCCTAACCCATACTTTACCCCTCACACATTTAATTAATTTAAAATACTTAATTAAGTTACTTAAAAACCCTTATCACCACCTTACTTGGCCACCTCACCCTATGACTAATTCTCACCTAATGAGTCACCTCAAGATCTGGTCCCCTCATCCTAACTACCCAAGACTTATTCCCACTTCCAAACTATATTCCTAATCAACTACATCCTTCGTAACATCTTATTTTTACCATTTTAGAATGGGTGTCACACTTGGCACAAACAAAGACTAAAAATAGGCCAAAAATAGTAAGGTTTACCTATTTTAGGGCCACTGACATTGGTCAACTGACGGTCAACATTGATGGGATCACTGACATCGACAATATAAGCCAAACTACAACCTGAAGTTTAGGTTAGAAAAAATTAAAAAAATTCATTCTTACTCACATTCAAGCTTTAGGCATTCTATTTTTGACATCCTGACTTACAACCATCTTGCATAATTCAATCATGATTAGTAACTAAGCTTTTGAGGACCAACAACACTTGCTTATTCTCTCTATTTAGGCATTCACGTTTAGACTCCCTATTAGGGATCATCAGTCTATCACTGATCATTCAACAACCACTATACCTAAGTACATCACTTATAATATAGGTCATTTAAACATTTATTTTATTATTTCTTTATATCTACTCTATATAACTTTACACACTTCTGATCATACCCCCATGAGGAAGTTACAAAGCTTCCTCACTTGTTTTCCCTTAACCTGACATACCAAACCTCTGACCAAACCTACCCAAGCCATAATCTCTCTCTCATAACCCTACCAACCTCCATGACCTGATCTAAACCATTTCCCAGACTCAGAAGAGCCTTATGCAAGCTCCCAGACCATTATTCCCCCTACCAATCTTAGTAGCTTAACTGACATTAGTCACCTTAATACTAACCTCAATAGTATAATTGATATTGGTCACTCCCCTACCAATGTTGGTGACTGTGGATTTCCTAGCCTCTTTAAAACCTACCAAGATAACTTCTAAAATATAAACAAAGTACATCACCTACACCCTATCACTCTCTACTACATACAAGTTGTTAATAATGGTAATATTATCTCTTTTGCACTCTCTCTTTACCTCTCTTTTAGTTATTTATTATTCTCTTGTCTCTCAAAAGTGGACTATCATCTCTAATAAAGTTTCACACTTCCTAGAACAATCATGTAGCTTGGTAGCGCACTCATTTAACTACTAACAAACATCTTGTGGTAGTGTTTTCTTACTTTTAGGTAGTCCTCCCTAGCCAAAGAGGAGTGCTCACAATGTCTGGATATGATGCGCAAACCAAATTTGGGTTTTTCCTATTCACTTATCCCCATCCTTCTTTTTGTTTTCCTTTAGACTTAAAATAGACAAAATTTACTAAAACACTAAGGAGTCACTTTTTTCTTCCCTAATAAACACTAAATTAGGTGTGAACTTAACTCTCTTACCTTAACTATTTTGAGTGATATGATAAACATGTAGGATATTGGTGTATAAAGAGGGAACACATAAAAGATTATGAAATGTCCCATCATTCATTTTAATATATCTACTATCTCTACATTTTTTTGAAGTATCATCACCTAATAAGGTGGAAGGAATAGAACAAGTCTCCAAGTACAAAAACATGTCACGTGATGAAGCCATGTGGTAGGATGTACCAAAATCAATTACCCATTTGGAAGGCTGGGATGCAACTACAACAAGTGGTTTTCCATTATATTTTCCCTTTTAAATGTATTTGGCCTTAAAAGACTTCTATGTTGATGATTTTTTTAATGGAATTTTTAAGGACACTGATGTTTTGCTTTTGGAGCATTTTAATCAATTGGTAATTCTACTTCATGCATTTGGATTCATTATGCCCAGATTTCTTGCAATAGGCATATGTGAGTCTCACTTTATTGGGTTTTCCATCTTAAGAGGATGAATCTTTTTATGCTTTGTAATTAGCATCTAATTTTCAGAACTTTCTTTGCTTTGGGTCCTTCTTATTCTATTTATGTCCTTGTTTCCATAAGCTTTATGATTGTCATGACTAAAAATTAAGGCATGCAATTTAGATGACTATAGTGAACCCATTTGAATAAGCTTGTCTTGTTTATGAGTCAAGTTAACAATAAATTGATACAAGGATGACATCGTATAAATGATGATAAAATTATTAGATCCCAATTTAGAATTGATGGAAATAATCAATTGATAATATTTTTTTATCAATACCACATAGTTTAAACTATAACCCAGGTGATTTTATCTTTGTGAAGAGGTATTGTATTGTATCAAAATCACTTGGGCTCAAACTGATGAATTCATTATCCATTTCCTGACCTCTCATTATGTATTTATTTACAAAGTCTTTTTCCAATGTGGTCCAAACTTTATTACAAACTTAGTAGCATATTCGATATGAAAGAGTAGAGTGGAAGACATAGGTAGGCATAGTAGACCATAGTCTTCATCACTTTTATTAAACCTCTTCACCTTATCTACATTAAGTGGTGATAAAAAAATTTACCCATCATGACTCAATGTAATACTTTAATATTCAAGAGGATTTAAACTTTGACTTGAATCCACTCATAGTTGAATGGTGTAAGAAGTGGAAATAAACTCTAATATATGGTATAAAAAATAAATATGTGATGAACTATGTCTGTTGAAAGACTAAAAATATGTAACCCACCTAGATTTGTAAAGGTTTAAATTTACAAGGAACAAAAATATTACCAATGTGTATAACTAAAAAAGCTCTTAATTTTAGAAAAAATGGAAAATTAAGAGGAGTAGCAGGTTGACAGTTATGTACATTTGAAGTTATGGATAGCAAGGTAAATTTCCACTTTAAAAAATTTTAAAAAAATTAGGTTGAGAATTTTCGGAATCAACTTCCCCAAGAAAACTTAAGCCCTCTTGGAACAAAATTTAATCACTTTTGTGTTACAAGTGACTAGGGAATTAACTTCCATGTGAATAGGGACTAAAAACTAAAATGGGTGTTCCCCCTCCCCTTACTAATTGATTTGATTTATGTAGGAGTGATGTCACCCAAAAAATAGATCCACTTTTGAAATGAATAGTGACACTTTACACTCAATCAAATTTGACATCTTCTTGAAAGTCATAGAGTGTCACAAGAAATAAGGAAAAGGTGGGTAGAAATTAGGGTATGTTCAGGTAGGTGGTAAATCTCATGGTGTGTCTTCACACTAAGTGGAACCTATGTTTTGTCTGGGTACTAGGTGGAGTTCAAATCATGTCCAAGTAAAGGGTGGAGCCTAGTTCATGCTTGTGTAAGGGTTGAAACCTAGTGGATGTCTAGGTAGTGGCTAGAATCTAAAATGTGTGTGAGTATGGGGTAAAACCCAACAAGTCATCGAGTAGGGGAAAAAACCCTATAGGTGCATAATAATGGGTGGAGTTTGATAGCTATGTGAGTATGGGGTGGAACCCTATACGTGCTCAAGAAGGGGAAAATGTTTGCTAACCCCAAAATATCCTTCAAGGGGTCAAAATCTATTGAAGGATATCGAAGCTGGGAAATATCTACATGGAATTTTTTTATGCCATTAAAATTTTCCAACTATTAAAACTATCTGTTATTTTTGAAAATTCTATCAAACTAGAATACCCTCAAATTATCAAGTTTCATGTTATTTATTAAAAAAAGACCCATTTCCTTTCTCTACAAACACATAAAAACCTAGAAATGGTTTTTCCTCAAACTCATCAAAAGAATGGATTTTTTTATAATTTAAAAAAAAGCATTAAAACCCTAAAAAAATGGCCAAAAACTGATTTTCATGAAATTAGGTCATGTTTACAACCATTCTTAGGGATTTCCAACCTGATAAATTCAAAGACACTATCTAATTTTCACATAGAGACTTTGGATATACAGATTTGCATGGACTTTCAAGAAACCCATACCCTAGATAACTAAAATCAATGAAAAATATCAAACAAAATATAATGTTATATCTCACAAAAAAATTCAATGGAATTCATCTACCAACTCAAGTATGATACCATGTCAAAGTGGGCCACAATTGAGGATCAAATTGGATAAGAGCGAATGCATGAAGATGAATATGTATGGAGTTATGAAATATGAAGAACAACTTGACATGGAAGAAGGTTGTCTTCATAACTAAAAAGTTGTAGTAGCATCATCCCTTTAAAAAAAATAAAAAGGAAGGTACATTATATAGTGATAAAATACATCACCCAAAAGATAATTAACTCAACTCACAAATATAAAATGACTTAAAGTACGTTTATGATAATGACTTATTATTAACGTAAGAAAGCTAATTAGACTTTGGAGGTAAAAACATGTAGCGGGAAAATTCCTACACTAATAGTTGAAATAGTAAGGTTTCTAAGCAAGATAGGCCACATAATATGATGTTTTAGTACATGTAAACCAATTTCCAATATTTCATATGAAGTTTAGTCTATGTCAAATGATCTTAGGACTAAAGGGTTTTGGTGGTAGGTTGTATAGAGGAAATAAAATATATTAGGCTATATATAATTGAACTAAAATGAATTTAAAATGTTTAAAATTCTTCCTAAGCCATATAAAAAAGAAAAAAATAGATGTGAAATGGCTTCAAATGTTCATATAATTATCTTGGGAAGTACAGGTATAATCTAGATTTTATAGTTCTTACTATAAGTATTTAGAGGTTATACCAATTAGAATTATAAAGTTTCAAGCATAATTAAAAATATGGTACCTTAATTACTATAGTGCATTAACAAATGATTTTTTTCCAAAATGACTTTCTCTTTGTTCCATGTGGGTCTTCATGTTCATTTTCGCATTCACCTTCACATACCAAGCTCTAATATCACTATTAGGACCAGATAGTGGACAGATAAAATTAAAATCTACATTTTATAAAGTTGATAAATTTTGAACACAATAGTAAAATCTTATTTTTGAAAACTTTTAAAAATTTCAAGATATTAAAAGCTTTTATGGGGTGGTTACACTATGGGACCCAACTAACTCTCAACTTATGACACAAATAACTTATTAGCTAGTAAAACTAAATTACTAAAAAATTAATAAGTTAATTCACTAATGGGGGTGTCACATAAAATGAAGCATGCTCCATAAGAATTTATTTATATATTAAAATTAAAGTACAAATGCTTTGGATCAATTGAACCAACATCTATATTGCTACTTAAATGTCATATTTATGATGACACTTTCCACAATTGTGCTTTTTTATGTTGTTAATAAGTATTCACATATCATTTTTTTATGTTATTTTATTTTAGTTCACATGAAAAATGTGATCTCACAGTATCTTTAAATTTCATGATGTCTTGTAAAGACTTCTTGCCATGTTTTCCAACCAAGAGTAGGAGATGCTTTATAAAACTTCCTTAGGTTTTCATTTGTAAAATATGGACTTCCTAGTTTTCACCAATATCCTAAAGTGTCCAATTTTATTTGATCCATGTATGTCACTATAAATTAGAGTAAAAATGACATCTTCAAAATTATCCATAACACAATACAACTTCATTTCTTTTAATGCATGCGAATTGATACTCATTATCAACATCTTAATTTATCTTTAATTAGTTATAAATTCTAAAATATATTTATACCATCATAAATGCACCAAATAGTGAATTTTGCTTTTACATACAAAATAACTATTTTGACTTTGTGGCTTCAATGGTTGAAATAAAAAATATGAAAGAGGAATGCATTGGATGATTGAACTAACTTGAAATATGTTTTTAAATGTTAACATGTATCTTGCATTGAATTAGTCATCTAATCTTTCTTATAAAAGACCTATAGTTGCACAAAGGAGAGAGTATACACTATTATTTTTAATTTCTAGTGTAGCTAGTGTGTAGACATATAAGCGATTTAATAAAATAAAAAAGTGAAGGATCTTTACCATAATTTTCTTATTTATATGATAAAACTTAATTAAAATTTTAACCTTATGTATAGTAAACTTTAGCTTATATTGTTTTCAAATTACTTTGTATTATAATTATAAATATTACAATTCATATTATGTTTTCCATTAGTGTAAAGGAAAATCTTTTAGTGGCAGACCATTAAGTATGAAATTACCAAGTGAAATCTCACCAAATAGTATATTTTTGAATTTTAAAAGTTGTATTTTATGTTAAAAAAGACTTGAGAGTTTTGAATATAATTAAAATCCATATAGATATCGATATAATATCTTATAGTGACCAATATAGATACAAAAATATAATATTAGACACTTGACTATATCATTTTTGACCTACCTTCACGCTTCATGTCTTTACCATCTGTGTATTACTCTAATTCACCATTGTAATATGCGTTGATATACCATAAGAAATGTGTTGATAATTGATCGAAAGAGAAAGGAAATGAATATATGAAAAAGAATTTATAAAATATTTTTGAACATGCTAAGAATATTTTTTTTACAAAGTATAATTGATGAAATTCAGTTAACATTTAACATTATAATTACATTTTATACAACTTTATTAACAAACTATATGTGATGTATCTTCATGATGTTCAAATATTGAAAATAAATGTGGTAAAAAAAATCATAAGACATTCTATAATTCATAAATGTCTCTTTTGTAAAAATTATTGTTAGTCAAGTCTACAAAAAAATAATTCAAATTAGATCCATGTTAAAAATAATGCCAATATTAAATATTTTAATCAAGCATAATAGATTTATGTAAGACTTACCTTATTAACATGATAGGATTCTCAGTGACATCCATGAAATACATTGAATAAAAGACCCTGCAATAAGTAATAAAAACTTATTCCTTGTGAAGTTTTCTATTAAAGTTTTTTTCCATTTATTTTGGTTTGAAAGAGAAAGGAGACCTAATACTAAAAAATATCTCTATGTATTTTTTTTTCACATTGTGGTAAAAGTTTTGATTTTCAAGAATGATAATGGAGGTTTGAAAGACATTTCACATATAGATGACATGATCCATGTAAAAAGGATCCTATGACTAGGCACAAGTGAGAGGGGGCACAGGGCAATTACTTGTTAGAGGTAACTCACAATTATAAAAAGTGAATGTGCACAAAAGGATCCAAATATAATAAATCAACACACATTAAATGTAGAAATTTTTTGATGCCTGTATAAATGCAACTTCTATTCAATGTGAATGAATAGTGAAAATAATATAAAGATATAGAATTTACATATGATATAGTATATACATAGAGCATGATGTCTATCACTATGCATGTGTATGACATTGACCTTAGGATGGATGCATATGATACATATTTATACATGAAATAAAAGAATATTTACAATTATTTTTGTTTACAAAGAAGATAATTATAAGTCATTTCATCTTCCTTAGTGAGATATGGTTGAACTTCTAGGTACATAATAGTTAGCTGCCCAACTAAAATCATTGAATTATTCCACACCGAGAAGCACCACTAAAAAATCCACACATGTAGAGCAAGGTGACACTTGGATGTGTTTGAGTAAGGTATGTGTAGGTGCATGCAAATCATGATAGGATTGGCATATAGGAGAGTGTGCATGAATGTGAACAAATGTGAGTGTGGCATGTGCAATTATGAGAAACCATGAGTGTGTTTTATAGGATTGTGAAAAAGTCGAAGTGAAGTGCATGTGACTATGGCAGGTTTAGTGTAGCTAAGAAGTGCACACATTGTGCAAGCATGTAAAGGAAAAGTGTACATTACATAAGATATATACACAGAACATTTTCCCTTTATTTTTAGAATAATGGTCTTTGTTACATCTTTGTTTAGCTATAGAAACTACACATGTAGTTACTAAGAGTTATACCACCTAACCTGATTAGAATATTTCCTCACTTTGACCACTTTGAAAATTTGATGTGTGTTATATCAAGCACATGTGTCTGTCACTTCAATGATCTAGGTCCTTATCTATTCAGCCAATTTTTGGGGATCAAGATCAAAAATATGTTATGTCACTATTTGCTCAATAAGTGTAGGAATGTAATTTTGGAGAAGCTCTATATTGAATACTGGGTACATGCCTAAGCATGAAGTTAGATCTAGAATGAATGTGTTCTCACCAACTACATGTAGAATGGTGTATAAACCATAGTGTAGAGGCTTGATATTATTATGTGGACATTTGGAACACTCCTTCTAAAGGTACAACCATTATTTTTTGACAACATACAATACATCAGGTGTGTGATGTGCATCATGGTTCTCCTTGTACTTTTCTTGGGTATAAAAAGGGATTTATTAGACCTGTTAATGAATAGATTATATGTGGCATCAAATATTATCATCTTTATTCATTTTTCATTATTTTGTGTGAGACTTAGTTTAATCTATTGGGTAAGGCATTATCTATATACCCAAAATATTCCCTATATAATGGGTAAAGCATTATCATGTTATCCCTATGAAGTAGGGTTACAAATTTAAAAAATCCCAAATATAGATATGTTTAGAACAATATTCCAAACATGAAAAATATAGGAATATTTAATAAACAAACTAATTACCTAACTACTATGAGTAATAAAAAATTACTTGTTTGCATTTTTTTTCCAATGGTGAATTAATCATAATATTAACATCCCCCTCTTAATTAAGCATTGTCTCAAGTGAACAAGAGAGAAATTATCTGAATGCCTCAATTTTTTCTCATGCAAGTGATTTAGTTAAAACATTTACACATTGATTTGTCAATCAATGTTGGAGATGGATGTTGTTCCGAACATGTTTGTAAATTAAATATACTTGTACCTCAATGATTTTGGTACATTCATGAAATACAAGATTACAAATAAGCTTCACTACTCCTTCATTATCTACATTAAGGATTATTGGATGATTATGTGGTATTTGAAATCCTTCAATTATACGTCTGAGCTAAATCATTTCATAAATAGCTCCTCCTAATACATGATATTCTAATTCTATGGAGGATCTTGAAACAAAATTTTTTTCTTGCTTCCCCATGATATTGGCCTAGATCCCAAAAAGAATACAAATCCCAAAGCATATTTTATGTCATCAATGTTTCTTGCATGACCTAAATCTAAATATCCTATCAATAATAAATTATTGTTCTTCTTTTATTCTATGCCAAAATCCATGCTTCCTTTGGTGTATCTCACTACTCACTTTAATTCCTTCCAATGGAAAACTTTGGATTCCTACATAAACTATGAAATATAATTGACAGTATAGTTGATGTCTGCCTAGTCTAAGTCAAGTCAATGAGACTTCATATCAACTATCGATATAGAGTTACATTTATCTATGGTGATGGATATACTTGAGACAAGTGAAGTCTTATCTCCATAGATGTATATATTGGTTTGAAATCCATCATGTGAATCTTCACGAGCATTGTCCTAGCATATTTGAGCTAAGAAACAAAGATGTGATTTTCTCTCTGCCAAACTTCCAAACCAATACAATAGTGAAAAATCTTGACATATGTTATATAAAATGATCAATTTGGATCTTTATTTTTTGATTCAATCATCTTCACTAAACTATTAGTGATAACTAGATCATCGACATATAAAACAATGATTATCATCTCTCCCCTTTCTATTTGAGGTAGAGATTATTGAAAATGTTATCATTGATGTCAAAGAGTGTAATTGCTACCATCACATTACTACTATCAAAGAAGTAATTTATATGCCTTAACATGTAATCTTGGATGGCCAAAAGTCCACTATTTTCATTTCCAAAGATCAACATCTAGTTTTGGCTGACCCTTATCTAGTATTGATGCCCAATGCAATCACTAAGTACTAGAATAAATTTTAATAAAAGGTTAACCTATATCTGAGTTTAGTGCCCATATTTTAAGTTACCAAAAATAAATTAAAATTATTATAAAGATGACCCCCTTGAGAAGGCGAACTCTGTTAAGTGAAGAGGCACAATTGGGTATACGTAGAATATGAAGTGGTGAGTAATAATCACTAGGAGATAATCACTACATTATCTTTTAACTCCATATATTCTTTGGAGATATGCATTCAAAAGACAAAGAGAATGATTAGCTAATGAATATTTTGTGACAATGATTATTCAAGTGATGGTATTATTATTAGAAATAAGTTAGAGAAGCAGGAACAAAGCAGAAAATGAAATGTTGTGTCCTAGAATTCGATGATTGTAGTATAATAATCATAGATAAATAAGTCATAGGCATTAACAAACTAAAAATGATAGAGATAGAGTTGAAAGAGAGAAATCAATAGGTTTAGGAATTAAATGTGGAATTAGAAAAATTAGTAAATTATAATTGTAGCAGATCAAGCTAAATTAAGGTGTTGATATCAACACTTAGTAGAGTTTTGAGGATATTAATCTCAAATTTGTTGTTGTTATTGTTAATCCTATTCAAAGTATAAAGGGAAATGTTTTTATTGATGCATTTCACTTAATCAATCCTAAGACTATAATGCTTGGGTAAGAACCTCAATAAACAACTTCAAATCTTGGGCACAACAATAATCATGATATGTAGACAATGTAGATGTAGGAAAAAATTGCTAAATTATGTTATGATTGGTTCAACTCGATATTTGAAACAAATGATTAGACATCTAGTACTTTAATGCTTTTATTCTCTTTGATCTTACTAAAAATTGACCTAGTTTATATCTAGTCAAGAGGCTGTACTCGAAATCTTAGATCAGATTATATACTAATGTTAGATATGGTGGCAGGTGAGGGGTTTAGGTGATATGGGGTCATAATGTTGAGTGGAAGTTGATCTTATGTTTAAATAAACATAATCAAAATCAAACAGAAAAAATTTCCAGAGCTTAATACATAATCTAAATGGAAGGCATATAATGATCACCAAAAAGAATATGCTTCGAGAGATTATAGGAATTTCTATTTCATGACATTGAATAACAATGAGTAAAATAAATAAACTATTTTGGGACAAGAATGGTTATTATTGGAGAGGAAACACAAGATCAGTAGAATGAAATAAATCACGGTGCAAAATAATTTACACTAGGAATGGGCTAGCATCAAGTGTAGATTACATAAGGTAGCTAAGATCCAATAAGTGATCAAGTTAGGAATGTGAATGAGTATATGGAGAATGATATGAAGATAAAAATGGAAGATACTATAGAAACACATGACTCACCAGTGCATGGAGAAGAATTTATTTATGGAACTATTGAAGTCACCACTGATCAGTAAAACTCAATTACCATCTTATGATGATTGTTATTAATGACTTAATGTTTGTTTTGTTTATATTTTATGAATGTTTCCTATGATCTATTTCTATATATCCCTTTCATATTGGTGTCAAGGGGGGAGAGTTAAAAAATTAGGGATAATTATAGTAAGGGGGAGAATCATGTTCATTTTGTACTCAGAGATTATTTCTTTGCAAGGGTTGCAATCAATGACAAAGGGGAGATTGTTAAAAATGTTATCATTGATGTCAAAGAGCATAATCATTTCCATCGCATTGTTATTGTCAAATAAATAATTTTTATTCCTTAACATGTAATGTTGGATGGACAAAAGGCTACTATTTGTACTTTCTAAAGATCAACATCTAGTTTTGGCTGACTCTCATCTGGTCTTGACACTTGATGCAATTGCTAAGTGCTCTAATTAATTTTAATAAAAGTCCAACCTATATCTGAGTTTTGCACCCATATTTCAAGTTGTCCAAAATAAATTAAAATTATTATAAGGTTGACCCCCTTGAGAAGGTCGACACTATAGGGTGAAGAGGTGTGATTGTGCATAAATAGAAGACGAAGTGGGGAGTAATAATAGTATGAAAAAAAAATGTAATATCATTTGAATTTGAATATATTTAGAGTAGAATGAAATATGAATAATGTTGTAGATTCATGACGGAGAATACATGTTGAAGAATGTTGAAGCATATTTATGAAGGAGAATATACGTTGAATAATGTTATATCAAATTTTTGAAAATGAGTATATGTAGATCATCATTCATTGAAATGGTAATATTTAAGAAGATAAAAACTTGGTTTATTTGGAAGTTGGCGGTTCCTAAAGAAAAGATTGGTTCCTCATGCTAAGTTGGTGATTAATAGTGGGGATTGGTGTCTCCAATAGGTTGGTGCCTACAAAACCTTATAGTGGGAATTGGTGTCTCTAGTAGGTTGGTGCCTATGAATTTTGTAAGATAATTTTATATTATGGTTTTATTCCCCAAAGGGTTTTCACGTAAATATTATCTCTTGATTGTGTTATCTTGTGTGAATGGTATTATTATGGTTTTTAAGTTTTATTAAGGAAAATATCAACTTATACTGATTCACCCCCCCTCTCTCTCAGTATAAGTGTGTACTTAATAGATATTGGGATCATATGAACTCCTATCAAATCCATGTTTCAAGAGATGCTCATCAATTTTAATATACCATGCTTGAGGAGCCTGTTTAAGACCATATAGTGATTTGACAAGTTTAAAAACTTTATCTTAGTTTCCTTTTAATTCTTCCTATAAGTATCCATTAAGAAAGGCACTTTTGAATTCCTTTTGATGTACTTTCAAACCAAATTATGTACCTAAATAAAAAATCATCCTGATAGATTTGATTTTAACTATGGTAGCAAAAGTCTCTTCATTGTCAATGCCTTATTTCTAAGCATACCCCTTTACAACTAATTTTTATTTGTGATTTTAAAGACTACCATCTACTTTGTATTTTAACTTATCCACTTTCATTTGATTGGCTTCTTCCCTGGTGGAAGTTCTACAAGCTACCATATTTTTTTCTTCATTAGTGAGTTATATTCTAAATCCATAACATCTTTCCAAGGTTTTATCTATAGGGTTTCCTGAATTGTTGAGTGCTCACCAAATTCAAAAAATTTATTCATTAAGACCAAATTGACCTCTCTTAGAGTTATATTATGAGTCCTTGGTTTAGTGGTGGATGTCTCTAGAATACCATCCATTTCAGCATCTCTTATTGTACTTATATACCATTTAGGCATACGTTTAGTGGTTCCTATGGGTGGTGGAGCTGCACCATTATTCCCATCATCATGATTTTATTTTTTTAGGGGATTTCCATCATGTTCATTTTCTATGGGATTGAATATTTTAGTAGATGAGCTTGTAGAAGGAGCGTATGCTTTTTTATTAAAAAACTCAACATCCATGTTAGTGTAGATTTTCCTAGTCTTTGGATTTATTAGTCTATAGGCAAGTGTTTATTAATTATACCCTAAGAGACGATACTTTTCTAACTTCATGTCAAGTTTATTCCTCTTTTTTTGGGAATGTGCATACTTGCTTTGCATCCAGAAGCTCAAAGATGAGTTATATATGGCTTTCACCCTGACCATGATTCATGTGGTGTTACCCCATCAAGAGCTATAGTGGGAACTATGCTAATTAAATATACTATGGTTTTGACTATTTATACCCAAAATGCCTTTATCAACCCCAAATCATGTAGCATACATCGTACCATTTCCATAATAGTATGATTTATCCATTTATCAATAGAATTTTGTTATGGTGTATGTGGAGGTGAAATTTGATGATGAATGTCATTTTATTTCAAAAAAAAAATTGAACTCATTATTAGTGAATATCCCCCCATAATCTAAGTGAAGGGTTTTAATTTTTCTACTAGTCTCTGTTTCAATAGAAACTTTGAATTTTTTGAAATTTCAAAGGCTTGAATCTTTTGTTTTCAAACAGTAAACCCACACTTTTCCATAGAAATCATCAAAAAAGAGAATGAAGTACTTAAACCTTGTATGACTAAGTTTCATCAGTCTGTGTAGATCAGTATTCACTAGATCAAGTTTCACATAAGATCAATATGTACTTGTCTAAAAGGGAACTCTATGTTGTTTGCCTACTAATCAATTTTGACATTTGTTTATTCCCTTTTTGAGAGGTGTAAATCCTCTTACCATGTCAAAATGATGGAGTGTGTCATGATATCCAAAACTTATATGACTAAATCTTATATACCATAATTGTTCTATGAGTGATTGATTATTTTTCTAAACAAAATCAAGTTGAAACGTTCATCTCACTTTTGATGCTCATGCATTAATTTTGGAATTTTTGTATTTATGTCTTATTAAACACAATTTTATTTCCACCTTTATAGTCAAAGTCAATCTTCAGATTATGGTTTAAAAGTTGATTATTTGATAACAAATTCTTGGTTAAGATAGATACATATAAGATGTGATTCTATAGGTTTGTATGTTAAGATGTAAAACAATGTTGTCAATCTCTTTTGTATGAGGTATCATCACCCAAATAAAAATGTTTTTTGTTTGGTATCCTTCAAAGTGAAAATCCAATCTTTTCATCCTATCATGTGTTAGGTTGAACCTAAATCAACATACCATATATTACTTTGTGAAGCTGATTCTTCATGCAGATCAGCAAAGTATAGGAAATCTTCATTATTGTCTCCTTGTTCAACAATTTTACCTTATTTCTTTAATTTATTCTACCAAGTTAACTTTTTATATCCATGTGGTTTACTTTGACTTGATGGGGATTATTTTTGGTTAGTGGTCTTTTGGCCACTATAATATCCCTTCTGGAATGTATTATACCAATAATCTTTGACTTCATTTCCCTTTTGACCATAAATGAGACATTGTTTTTTATTTATTTCCTCATGGATTCTATCAAGGACTCTATTTTGATGATGAATTTGAATACTTGAAGGTTTTATTTCTTTTTTATTGATGATAAACAAGAACATGTTCTTCAACTTCTTATTAAGTATCGAAAGAATTTTGTTGTAATATTTTTTTTAGTTTTTCAAAACTTGTTTTTATTCTATGACAATCAAATTTGTCACAAATATTATGTACAGAGGTGGTAGATCTCTCAAAACAATGGGTATAAGATATTCATATGATACTATTTCACCCAAATATTGGAGTGATGCCCTTAGTGTTGTAACACGTCTAATAAAGGCCTTTAATTTTTCATTTGATCTCAATTTGAGAGAGTGAAATTGAATTTGTATATGTAGAATAATTCTCTCATTTTTGGCCTCATATATAGTTTAGAGCTTATCCCAAGCTTCCTTAGTTATTTTGGCTTCATGTATGTTTGTTTGAAGCTCATCCGATACCCCAAACATAATGATTGATTTCATCTTTTGATTGGCTTTTTCATACTTACATTATGGATCAGTGTAGGTGGCATGTCAGGTGTAGGATACATCTACAATAGGACAAATTTATTAAAATTCATGTTGATATCTAATCTTTGTCTTCCAAGAAGATTAGTTATCATCTTTGATTAATTAAGAGTCCAATAGAAAAAAAATTGGTGCTTGTAAAACCATGATCAAGACTATGAGCAATGGAATGGTTCCTTATCACTTAAGGTATCAAGGTCTTCCTTTTTATATACCATCATATCAATATGCAATACATTTATATATATGTGCCCTTCCTATATACCCATTGGTATGTGGAAGAATCTCACCCTTTTTATATATCTAGTAGTACGTGAAAGAGGCAATACCTAATTTTAAAATTACCCACATTTGGTTCCCACTAATACTTTTTATGATTCCAATTGGTAAAAACTTGCTTTTATCAAATTTAAATAAGATGTTTTTATGTTTATTTTAGTTTATATCTTAGTGGGTATGTATTTAAATTTAAATAAATATATTTCTAATTTGGGTTTGAGGATGGAAACAAAAATTATTTTTATTTTTAAATAAAATATAATGTGAAACATACATAATATTGGAATAAACATGTTTTTTATGATTCAAATTAACATAGTCTTGATTTTATTTAATTGAAACATGGATTTAATACCCTCAAAAAATGTTTTAGGTGATAGAGTGTAGGTATGGGCTCCTTCATGCCTAAAATGTCATCCTTGATGATAATCATATATTTGTATGAATGTAACTCATACATATAAATAAAAAAATGTATTTATATGAATTGCATTCATGCAAATATTATTTTTACAATATTATTCACTTTTAATAAAATCAATAAATTAAATACTAACTATAAATAATTCACTTTAAACTAAGATCAAATATTTATGAAACATAGGATATGAAAAAAATCAAAAGGCACTTTGGATCATGTCCTTTATGAGGTTTGAAAAAACTCAACTATAAAAATATTTTTAGCAATTATGGAAATATGAGATATTAAAGAACCACACAAATCTAAAGGATTTAAAAAAAATACAAGGATTAATTGTGCTTAAAATAATAGGTGTAAATATGGATGTAAAATGAGTGTCTAACATAACAAGTAACCATGTTATATACTCTAGTACATCTGGTCATGTTGAATGATAGTGTTTCACTCCATTCCTAAAGAATATATATAGACTAGTACTTCAAATCAAAAACTGCAAGACATAGTATAACCATATCATATGTGTAACCACTTTTCAGAAGGACTTAATCAAAAAGTTATTAACCTGTAGATGTAACCCATAATGTCCAACAACACCATTGTCATCTCTTGTATACTTATGAGCTAATGTTGAAGAGAAATAAGTTTGGCCATAACTTTGTAGGAAGTTCCACACATATAATTATCTAACCATACATGTAAGGTATTATTTATGAAATTGATACTTCAATATTGATCATACATAATTTTGACTCACTAAAAGACCTTTACTTCTATAGCTAAAATTTAAAAATGGGTACAAAAATGATGAATTGTACCATCTTCCATGTTTAGATCAAACACTCTTCGACAAGAACCTACAATGAATATTAAAAAATATGGAACATAAATACTTCACATAAAATTAAATCAAATAAATTTAATACTTTAGCAAGAATCAATAATCCACATGCTAGTAAACACAATCTTGTTGAAAGTCTTCAGAATCAATACTCAATGTCTGAAAAATTATTCAAAAAAATAATGAAACTAACCAAATTATATTAAATGTTGAAATAGTAAATTATTAGTGCTAGTGATCTAATGCAAAATATAGTTTTCATGAATGCTATTTTTACACATAGCCCATAAAAATTCACTCCCCTTGCCTAGTGAAGGTCTCATAAATTTAGACCTATCATTTAGGAAATAGGTGGTATAAATAATAGGCCAGAGGCCTGGATTTGGAATAATACATTTAGTTTCATTAAGTACTTGGAATGGATCCTCTTAAAAATGGTGATATACATAACCAAAATTAAACCAAAGTGGAAAAGCAAAAAATACTTAACAAAGCCTCATCTGTAGAAAGAAAATTGAAGTAACATATGGTCACATTTCTAAAAAGCTACACAAATATATCAAAAAAGAGGAAATCATGCTTAACACCTTCATATTGCTATATTTACTCCTAATCCACATGAAAATTGAAAAATAAATTTGTTGAAAATAAAATTAGTTAACATTTCCCCCAAGATGTTCAAGGGTGAGGTTATAATTTAAATGGAAGTCCCAAGCAACTAAGTACATGCATATGTCTTCACAATTTTATATTGACATTTAAAAAAAAACCTACATTATGATTAAACTAGTAATACTATGTAGAGGAACACCTAAAATCCACAAGTAAAATTGTGATTTGTTCAAATAATTTACAAATAAAAGTTCCAAACAAGACTAAAAGAGCAAAACTAAAATTTACACCAACCTACACAGAGAAACATGAAATAACTATAATGAAAAATCCCAAGTGATGAATCTCATTAACTAAAAATACAAATGAAAAATACAATAATAAGTGGAGGATGATCTAAATGCATTTTTTTCATCAAACACTTTTTTATAGAAAATGATATGAATGTAGCTAATCAACCATGATATTTTATCTAAAATGAAGCCACTACTTCATAGAATGTAAATGTACCAGATGCAGAATGGGACTTTAGCTAACCAATCTAGGTTCGTAGCTTTAACATGTTTAATGAATGAACACTATATAGATGGCATGTCATCATAAAGAAGGATTTTTTTTATCGATATAAAAATACACTCACCCACATGTCAATCCATCCAATGGTAAAAATAATAGTATACAAATTGAGATTGAGTTGGGATTGTCAGTTGAAGTGGTGAAACAAACCAATTGGATAGTGATAAGGACTTCAAGGGTGCAATGTAATCACATTTAAGCATAAGAAATATACATGTATGGATAAGTTTTTCATGTGCTACATACTGAAATGATGACCTTCATTGTAGAAATCATTGTTGGCAATGGTAGCAATCATCCTTAGAATACGCTTTACCACAAAGCCCATACAACCTCAACACAACATGAATTGCACTATGTATGATTTTTTGTGTGTTTTATATAAAAAAGGTTAATCATATCTTGGAATAAATTCTAGATTAGCAAGTTAACCATCTGACACTTTTATTTCTACCATAATGAGGTGAAAGATAGTGCAACACTACATGAAGATGAAATTGAAGAGGAAAAAAAGTTGTTATTTATTATCTTTGGATTATTATAAGATGATTGATGAAGGCTTGCTTATGTACATGAGGGCCACTTATAATAAAGTTGTGAGGTCACCTGATTCAAAGTCATTTCATATGATCAAACTTGATGGCAAGATAGGGCAACATCTTAGTATTTTTCTTCTTGATACAATGCATTTGCATCTGCTCTCCCCTTTCAATAAAAATCCAAATGTAAATGGGTGCAATACAACACATATATGGTCCTATAAAAATATGAACTAGTTAGGTGTGATTCAACATAGGTACGGGTTCCTTTAATGTCCAAAATAGGATGTTAAATGTAAGTTGGTGAGGTGTTATTTCTTTTTCACCTTGAACAAATTGCATGAATAATATGGATCAAGTGTCATTAACTAAAGTTTAAATGTTCCACATTTGACTTCCATTAATACCTTTTTGGGGGTTTTAATTATCACCTATCAATTTGAATTTTTAAATAGTTCTGTACTGATACCTTACATGGTAATTTTTATCCTAACATGTCACACCCTTAAAATATAGAAATTAAATAGTTGAAAATCTAAGTTTACTATGAGTGAAAATTTTAATTGTTGATATGACATCATTTAGGTGTCATGTAAGTGCGAAGCTAGGGTGCACCACTATTGATACCACCCTTAAAGAGCAAATTATAAAATATGTTTTCAAAACACTTTATTTATATTTTTTCAATGTACAGGTTAGTTTTAGTTTCATTATTAGGTATAGTTAGTTTTAATTGCATTCACATTTTTCTTTCATGTACCATGACATGAGCATCAACCAACTCTCCTCGATAATGCCATCCTTTTGTTTAGTGGAAGAATATGTATTCCAAACACACTCACCATAACCAACAAGTGGTTACAATTAATTAATTCTTCAAAACTATACAATAATCATATACAAATAAACATCAAATCCAACCAACATTATCAAACAAATGAATAAAATTAAGCAATGATTAAACATAAGAAATTCACTCAATCCATACCCTAAAATATATATCTAGTTAATTAATCAGATGTTATCTCAGTGCAAATCAGCTCTATAAATCCAATGATAGGGAAAATAGGATGTGGTAACAGAGATGAGAATATTGGTTGCTAAGTATAAAAATGATGAGCATGTAAAAGAAAAGATACATCATTATTATGATTGACATCGTTGAAGATTATACAAAAAATGAAGGATGAATAGGGTTTATGACCAAATATATATATATATATATATATATATATATATATATATATATATATATATATATATATATCTCTTTTTCTTTTTTTAATTTAGATATAATTATATTAAAGATTTAGAAAATATATATAATAGTAACTTTTAGATGTTAAATTTTATAATAATTTTTAAATATAAATGCACAACGTATATATTTATAGAATTCTAATTGCATATATATAAAAAATTTATAGTTTTTTTATAAAAAATATTTGACGTAAATCTGGTACCAACTTCGCATATACTTTTAGTATAAATGTGACATAATTATGGTGCTACTATAATGCGAACATGATGCAAATGCAGTAAAAATGTCTAGTTATATCCTTTGTGAACAAAAATTGTTCTACAAAAACTGAGACCACCATTAAAAAGTTCTGGGAAGAAAAAGAAAAAAAAAAAAAAAAAAACCTCTTTAAACAATGTCCATACTCTGTGCAAACACAACCGTAATTGAAATACAAATTAAAAATAATAGTACACAATTGATATATCTATAATTTATTTATATATAAATTATATCCCTAGAAACATTACATTAGCTAACTAAATTATGTAAAATGTTGGCATGCATACTCATAATCAGGAAATAAACATATATCTATAGATTTTTCAAACAAATATATTCAAGATATTTCTACTAGTTATCCACAATAATAGCCGAGATCAATATGATTTACTTTGTGTAACAAACGTCCGAACAATAAAATGAAATCTTAAACAAGGACAAAACATTTTTAAAGATTTTTTTTAAATGATTTTCCAATTTAAGAAACTTGAAATACACAAAATCCGTAGCGTATAATCACCAATTATTAAAATAAATTGCTACCTGATCCCAAAGGGCATTAGCTTTGGGATCAGCTTCTAAGCGATCCATGCTAAAGCTTTCAGAGTTGTGTGCTCACTTGCCTACTTAGATGAAGTGAATCCGATAGGCTTGGCTAGGAATACCTTGATTGATGTTGGTTAAGAGGCAGAGGTAAAATAAATAGAAACATAGAGGTACTGCTCTATTAAAATTTTATATTAAATAGACAAAAATAGAGCATTTCATATGCTAAGTCTAGCACACTGAAAAATAAAACATGTATATATCTGTTTAAATAGAGCTTCAGCTCTTCCATACACAAAATTAAAAAAAAATAGGGCAGCTTATTTATATGTAAAAACAGAGCAAACTTTTCTCTTTTTTTTTTTAATTCTCTGCACACACACTAATAAAAACAACACATAGTCTTCCTTATTTTCTACGGTGAAAGGAAGACCGTACTCCTAATAACTTCTCTGCAGAAGAAATTAATTAGACAAAAAGGTGAAGGGACTGCAAAAGTATGGGCAGAAATACATAATAATGAAGATAGGATAGCAATGCATGGGAGAGTTAAATAGAGGCATGGAGATAGACAGATCAATCCTTTTAGAAGGAACTCAACATTTAAGAGAAAACAGTGTTTTGTTTGATGCATTCATTGAGGGTAGTTGGGATTACATTCCAACACTCCCCCTTAATCATAACTACTGCCATCTAGAACTCCCAAATGATCTCTCAAATATTCAAAGCTTTCTTTTCCCAGTGGCTTGGTGAAGATATCTGCATACTGATCTTGAGACCTACAAAAAACCAAAAAGATCTCTCCATTGTTAATCAACTCTCTAATGAAATGATATCTTGTGTCTATATGTTTTCTTTTCTTGTGAAAAACTGGATTCTTTGACAATGCTATAGCTGAGTTGTTGTCACAATAGATCTTTGTTGCTTCTTGTTGTTCTTGCTTGAGATCTTTCAACATTCTTCTCATTTAAACTGCTTGACATGATGCACCTGTGGCTACTACATACTCTGCTTCAGCTGATGAAAGCATAAATATTGGTTGTTTTTTTGAAGCCCATGAAACTACCTCTATTCCAAAATGAAAAACATAACCAGAAGTGTTCTTCCTATCATCAATGCTTCATGTACAATCACTATCTATATATCCAATCAACTTGAACTCATTTGACTTTGCATACTGAGTGCCATAGTTCTTTCTTCCACTCACATATTTGAGAATTCTCTTCCCTGCTTGCCAATGAGAGTCCTTTGGAGACTCCATGAACCTTGAAATGAGACTAAATGAATACATTATATCAAGCCTTGTGGCTATTAAATACATGAGGCTACCAATAAGCCTTTTATACAAAGTTGGATTAATGTTGCCTCCTTTATCATGCTTGCTTAATATCAGTCTTGTGACAATTGGAGTTGGAGCTGATTTGCAATTTGTCATGTTAAACCTTTTCAAAATGTCATTTGCATAATTAGATTGGGAGATGAAGATGCCATTACCATTTTGATTTACCTCAATGCCAAGAAAATACTTCATGAGGCCTAAATCAGTCATTTCAAACTCCTTTTTCATAGCTCCTTTGAAAAAAATCAATTGTCAAATCAACCGTGAATATCAAATCATCAACATACAAGCAAACAATTATGATCTCACCTTGCTCATTCATCTTGGTATACAATGTAGGCTCACTGCTTCACCTATTGAAGCTATTTTACAAATGATAGGAGTCAATTCTACTATACCAAGCTCTTGGGGCTTGTTTGAGTCCATAGAGTGCATTTTTTAGTTTGTAAACTTTGTTTTCTTGATCCAAAATCTCATACCCAAGTGGCTGCTCCACATAAACTTCTTCTTCAAGGTAACCATTCAAAAACCCTGATTTTACATCCATTTGGTAAACTAGCCACTTGTTTTGAGCTGATATTGCAAGTATAGTTTCTCATAGTGTCTAATTGAGCTACTAGAGCAAATGTCTCATTGTAATCAACCCCAGGCTGTTGTGAATATCCTTTTGCCACTAGTCTTGATTTATGCTTTTGCACATCACCATTTGCATCTAATTTGATTTTGTAAACCCACTTCACTCTTATAACATCCTTGCCTTTTGGAAGGCTCACTAACTCCCATGTTTTATTCTTTTCTATTGCATCAATTTCATCATCCATTACATTTACCCATTTTTCATCCTTAATTGCATCTTCATAATGAATAGGATATTCTACTTGTGAATAAAATGCAAAGAGAGAAATCAGACCAGCATTGTTCTCACCTTCATTTTGATCATAAATGTCTCTTAAACTTCTTATTTTTTGTCTCCTCAAGCTTACCAATGTAGGATTTGAAATATCACTTGAACTTGGACTTGTGGAATGTGGACTTGATGGTCCTGCACCTTGATTGCCACTTGTAGATGGTGTTTGTTGTACATTTGAAGGAGTGGATGCTTGAATGTGTTGGATTGTCCTTACACTTGAGGATGGTGTCATTTGATGACCACTTTGGTGAGCCTGAATGGGTGTGGAAGGAGTCACATTTGAAGGAGTACCTGCTGGTGTAAAATTTTCTCTATCTTCTTGAGGTAAGTTGGCTGCAATATTGATTGTCTTCTCCAAACTTCCATCCCATGCTTCATCTTCTATGAATTGTACATCTCTGTTGATTATAACTTTCTTGGTTATTGGATTGTATAGTTTTTATGCCTTGGATTCATCACTATAACCAACAAATATACACTTTTTTCCCTTTTCCAATTTTCTTCTCAACTCATCTGGCACATGTGCATATGCCACACATCCAAATACTCTCATGTGAGCAACATTATGTTTTCTTCCTATCCATTCTTCTTTAGGAATCATATTCTTCACACTCTTGGTTGGACATCTATTCATAATGTATGTTGCACAAGCTACAGCTTCAACCCAATATTCATTTGACAAATGCTTTGCTTTCAACATGCTTCTTGCCATTTCCATGATTGTTCTATTTTTTCTTTCAGCTACTCCATTTTGTTGAGGTGTGTCCCTGGTTGTGAATTGCTTGTGAATTCCATGATCTTTACAAAAATTTAGAAATTCATTTGAGATGTATTCACCACCTCTATCTATTCTTAATACTTTGATGTAGTGCCCACTTTGCTTCTCAATAAGTGCCTTGAATTGATAGAAGAAATCAAACACTTCATTCTTTTGCCTTAGAAAGTAGACCCATGTTTTCCTTGAATAGTCATCAATGAAAGTCAAAAAGTAGAATCTTTCACCAATTGATGGTGTTTGCATTGGCCCACATAAATCTGAATGAACAATTTCTAAAGGTGCCTTTGCTCTAATTGACTTGCCATTGGAAATGTCTCTCTATGTTGCTTTCCCAAGATACATCCTTCACATACTCTTTCTGGTTTCTCTATTAATGGCAAACCCTTTACCATACTCTTCATATGCAGCAAATTTAGACCTCCAAAGTTGAGATGCCCAAATCTTAGATGCCATAACCAATTTTTATCTTTCATTTCTACTTGAAAGATGGTTTGTGTAACTGCTGCAACCTTTTCTTTATCCTCTTGTGGGTTCATTGTGGGCTATGCTTGAGCATATTCCACATTCAAATCTGGCTTAATCTTTAGGAGAAACATTCTATTGTTTGTCATTTGCACTTTAGCAATAAGTTGATTACTTGGAAATTTATCTAGAATAGTGCATTCTTTATTTTTAAAGAAGACTCTATACCCCTTTTAAACAAGTTATCCAATACTCATTAGACTTTGTTTTAGACCAGGCACAAAATACACATCTAAAATATACTTTTTCTCCCCCTGTTTAGTTAAAATGTTGATATTTATTTTGCCCATAACTGAAACTTTGTTGTCATCACCCAATGTGACATTTGATTTTACACTTTCATCTAAACTTGAGAACATTTCTAAGTTCCCTGTCATATGATTGCTACAACTTGAGTCTAAAAACCATACATCTTTCTGATTTTCTTGTGCTACATTGCATGCTATGAACATATTGCTCTGATTTTGGTTTTCTCTTGTAAAGTTTGCATTTTGTCTGCTAAAATCAGATTGTTTTTTTCTACATTCATTTGAATAATGCCCATATTTCTTACTATAATGACATTGAATTTGAAATTTGTCATACCTTTGACCATGTGGTTGATTTTTAGAAGGGTTTGTGCTTGAGTTTTGATGACTGCCTCTTCCACTTGAGTTTGATGGGCTGCTTCTTCCACCTCTATAAGAATTCCTTCCTCTACCTCTGAATTCGATCTTCCTTTGCCTCTACCATTGTTGATTGAAGCTTGTGTCTTGAATGCATGCTCTAATGATGAATTTGCTGACCTGCTTAGTCTATGCTCATGTGAGATGAGAGATGCATGGAGCTCATCAATTGAAAATTGTGAGAGGTTCTTTGTTTCCTCTATGGTCACAACTATGGATTCAAACCTTGTGGGTAAACTCCTTAAAATGTTTTCAACAATCTTAGTATCTTCAAGTGTCTCACCATGAGATCTAATTTGATTAACTAAACCCATCACTTGTGTGAAGAAAGTGTCTATTGAATATGAATCTTTCATGAATATTGTTTCAAAATCCCTTCTCAACATTTATAACTTTGTTGTCTTAACTTTTGCCATGCCTTGATATGTTGTTTGAAGAATATCCCATCCCTGTTTGGTTTTTGATGCTGCTGCAATCCTTGAAATAATGCTCTCATGCACTGCTTGAAATATGTAAAAGAGAGCTTTGGAGTCCTTCTTTCTATTATCCCTCAACAGATCTTTCTTTGCTTGAGATAGAGCATTGTATGCTGTTGCATCTGGGGGTTCTGGAAAGCCATTCTCTACAAGATCCCATATGTCTTGAGAACCAAAGAGTGCCTTCATTGTTATGGACCAATAATCATAATTTTTCCCATTGAACTGTGGGATCTGAGGATTTGTTAAACATGTGCTTGTGCTTGCCATTGTTGACTATGTATACCTTTGCCTTGAAAAACCTTTGTTGGAGCTCTTTGTTGATGAAGCCCTTTGTACTAATAACCTTTAGCTTTGCTAAAACTATCTTTTCAAGAGCAAACTTTGGCTCTGATACCACTTGTTGGTTAAGAGGCAGAGGTTAAAAAAACAAAAACATAGAGCTACTACTCTATTAAAATTTTATATTAAATAGACAAAAACAGAGCATTTCATTTACTAAGTCCAGCACACTGAAAAATAAAACATGTATATATCTGTTTAAATAGAGCTTCAGCGCTTCCATACACGAAATTAAGAGAAAATAAGGCAGCTTCTTTATATGTAAAAACAGAGCAAACTTTTCTTTTTCTTTTTACTCTCTGCACACACACTAATAAAAACAACACACAGTCTTCCTTACTTTCTACGGTGAAAGGAAGACCATACTCCCAATAACTTCTCTGCAGAAGAAATTAATTAGACAGAAAGGTGAAGGGACTGCAAAAGTATAGGCAGAAATACATAATAATGAAGATAGGATAGCAACGTATGGGAGAGTTGAATAGAGGCATGGAGAAAGACAGATCAGTCCTTTTAGAAGGACTTCAACATTTATGAGAAAACAGTGTTTTGTTTGATGCATTCGTTGAGGGTAGTTGGGATTACATTCCAACAATTGACAACGGTGAGCAAGTAATAGCCAGAAGGAGCCGCAACGGGGCTTGGCGGAGCTTTCACAACCGTCGAATAAAACCCATTTCCTTTTGTGGCAGGTATTGCTGCCAGCGAAAGCATTCTCTGGTTCATTGACTGTGTGTGAGATGTAAACGGAGGTGCATACGCGTGGAAACTGACATTCGAGCTCAATGTCCCCGTCACTGTGAAGTTCACAAGAAAATATGTTCCATAACGGATCTCATCCGCGAGATTTACATACGTAATATTTGGGCGAACAACATCATACTGCGCGTCTAGATAATAAGGAATGTAGGCTTCCACCCGCAGCTCGGTTTTCGAATAGACGTTGTTGGAGAAAGTGTGAAAATCGTTGGGGTTGCTTCCGGCCAACAGGATGCGCCCGTCTGGGAGAAGATTTGCGGTTGAATGATACATTCGAGCAATTGTTGTATCAGCCAGGACCGTGAATCGATTCCCGGCGGCTTGCGCGGGTTTGTAGAGCCACGGATTCAACACGGGCACCCTCGCATCTTGCGACCCTGCAGATCCATTCTGAGCACCGTTGATTATCAGAACTTCACCCGTTGGAAGGATGATCATATCTCCCATCACTCTGGGCCCGGACATGTCCTCCATCTGCCACACCGGGTTTTACGAGGTGATTTCCTTTCTTCTGCAATTGTTCAAACCCTCCCCGTATGTCTTGTTCTGCTCGGCCTTGGTGTACGCTCCCACGGATGTTCCTCCGCAGATCATGATTTCCACTCTTTGAAAATTGTCGCCGGAATCCAGCGGCAGCATGACGGAAGAACCAGTACTCGGGTAGTTTCGAGCACCACCGCCCGGCATGGTGGGGAAGTTTCTGATCACCTTGTTTGTGTTGTAGTCGAGCAGAATGTATTCATTGTTGGCAAATATCCACAAATTGCCGTCTGAAGACAGATACACAAAGGGATACAGATTGTTCTCCTCGCCTGGAGTAACGGTCTCCCACAGAAAGTTGACGTAGTGGATGTCGCCGGCTTTTTCTTTTGGGATGAATTCGTAGCTGAAAGAATTGCGGCCTCCTACGACGATGACACGATTGTCAGGCAAGATCTGGTCGGAAGCATACCACCTCCTGGCGGATAGCTTCTCGGTAGTCGACTCCACCCAGTCGCATTTGCCGTCCGAGCATGGTTTGAAATAGCGAGTAACATTCTCACCTATACCAAATCCGCCCGTCTGCACAAGCGTCCCGTCGCTGGTAACAGCACCGGAAGAGCACCAAGTGTCGGTGACGAGGTGCAGAGGCCTCACTTTATTGGTGGCAATGTCATATTCGATCGAGTGTGCCCAGCATTCTGAATTGAACTCAAGAGGAAGTGAAACGTTATTGCAGGGCGGGTAGGTTCTGGTGATGTTTGACGGACCCCGATCGGTTCGATCGTACATGATAACTTTGTCGGTGTGAAGCAGTACCGCATGCATTGCCGATATGCCGGCGTTCTCTAACAGTAACTCCCATTTCCCTTGCAGCTGCTGCCCCCAACTTGATGATATGGTAACCAGCAAAACTGCAAGCCTAATTACAACCAGCATTCTGTTCGAGGCGTGCATGGCTTGCTGTAATGGTCAATCAAAGTATACGGCTTCTCTTCAATTTGTTTGCACAGAAATTCCAGAAGACTGCGGTTCGTGGAGTCAGTAAGGAAGTGGACGATTGTGGAAAAGAAAGAAAAAGGAGGGCAATATTGTTTTGGGTTATTCTAAACTTGGTTATATAGTTTATGGAAATTTTGGAATTACGTGCGGCTGGTTTGCCCTGAACTCCGCGAACAGAATTTCACAGCAGGTTTATCAAATTTTGACACCACAGGTTTCGCTCGTTTTTATTGTTGTTTCTTTTTTGAAAATTTCCATGCTTGTCTGGTTCTATTAATGAATCAGCTTTAACCGCCTCCATTCTATGCTATTCTAGTGACCGTTTTGTTTCGATTTGTAGCATCCATTTGCACAAAACCTAAGCGAGGAAAATGTTGAATAAAGTTTGTTACAAATGCTAATCATATTTCAGTGCATATGTAAATTTTTTTCCATCCGTAACCGGCGTTGCGATGTAAACTTTCTGAATAGAGTTTGAATCTCCAATATGAGATATGGCATTTTTATACCTTACCATTATTACACTCAAACTAAGGAAAGAGTTACATGTTAGTGGAACAAAACGGTGTATTCTTTGCTATTAGGATTGGGTAGTGCATAGGTAAAAGTAAAATTTACATTGTATAAGTTAAATTTTGAACGTAAAGGTAAAATATTATTATTGAAAACAATTAAAAAGTTTAAGCTATTAAAAGCTTTAATGGAGTGATTCTACTATGACACCCAACTAACTCTTACCCCACGAACCAACTAATTTACTGACTAGGAAAACCAACTTACCAATAAATTGTGAAGTTAATTCACTAATGGGGTGTCACATAAAGCAAAACACGTCCCACATATATTTATTTAAATATTAAAATTAAAATACTAATACTTTAGATCAATTGACCCAACAAACCCCATGATCCCACAATGTGTACATAGAAGATGATTCATTACTATGACTATGAAGTCATAAAAAATATCCTCAACACCTGCAACTAGAACATTATACATCATGGCACTGATCAATCAATGTTACCTCAAAGAAGCACACTATCTTACGATTTGTGACACGAATGATGAATATGATCAAGGTATGTTTATCCCCTCTAACTATTTTTTACTATACTATAGTAGAACATGATCAAGGCCTATTTAACCATATCGATCGACATAAGGTCTCACACATAATCCATCTAAGTGACTTTTGATTGCCATCTCTGACACATCTCCCTGATGCCCAACAATTGTTCCCAAACTTTTGCTCAACATTATGGTGATAAAAACTCCTATGTCAACTTGTGCAATCACCATTGATTGATTGAAGGACATACAATATCTTCCCCCCCAATTAGGTGAGATGCGAGAAGCCCTTGTAGTGAAAAATTAAATCAAAACTACTATGTCTACTCCTAATCAGGGATATCAATGAAGTGAACACCAGCAAAACTTAACTGAAAGTAACAAAATATTAAAACAAACATACTATTATTACAAAAATGAATTTCAAACATTATACCCAAACTTTGAGTGAATAGTTAACTAGAGAAGGGAAATTATCCTCCGACCTCTAATAGATCCTCTATATCATATAAATTTGATAAATTTTGAACACAAAGGTAAAATATTATTATTGAAAATATTTATAAATTTCAAGCTATTAAAATCTTTCATGTGGTGGTTCCATTACGGGACCCAACTAACTCTCAACCTATAAACCAACTAGCTTACTAACTAGTAAAACTAACTTACTAACAAATTACCAAGTTGATTCACTAACAAGAGTGTCACATAAAGTAAAGTATGTACCATATACATTTATTTAAATATCAAAAATAAATTACTAATGCTATAGATCAACTGACCCAACAAACCCCCTTGATCTAATAATGCATATAGAAGATGATCCAAAGCTACGAGTATGAAGTTATTAAAAATATCCTCCACATGTGTAACTAGCCCACTATCCAAGTTAAAGATATATTTTATATTATGGAAATATTTTACTAAGAAATATTCATAGTGACTTATTATTAATCTCATCCAGAAATAATAAACAAGGTTCAAGCAATCAACAACTTTAAATTGGTTTCTCTATTAGAATTGGATAGTGAATATGTAAAAGTAAAATCTACTTTGTATAAAGTTGATAAATTTTGAACACAAAGGTAAAATATTATTATTAAAAATACTTACAAAGTTAAAGCTATTAAAATATTTCAAGAAGTTGTTCCACTATGGCACCCAACTAACCCTCAACCTATAAATACTAACTAGTAAAACCAACTTACTAACAAATTATGAAGTTAATTCACTAGTGTGGTGTCACATAAAGTAGATCATGTCCTGTATATATTTATTTAAATATCAAAATTAAAATACTAATACTTTAGATCAATCAACCCAACAAACCCCCTTGATCTAACAATGTGTGTAAAAGATGATTTAAAGCTATGACTATGAAGTCATAAAAATATCCTCAACACCTACTACTAGAACACTATACATTATGGTACTGATCAACTAATGTTGCTTCCAAGAAGCACACTGCCCTACGAGTTGTGACATGAATCATGAATGCAATAAATTTACTAATTTAAACTAGTTATTGAATAAATATTATCATAAAAGTGTAAAAATCATTAGTGCTACTTCCAGTACCTATGATGTGGCCATTGAGAAGAAGATTTGTGATTGAATGATACATTCAAGCAATTGTTATATCATCTAAGACCACTAACCTATTCCCAATGGATTATGTGAGTTTTTAGAGCCACGGATTCAACACAGATACCTTCACATCTTACCATCCTGTAGATCCATTTTGAGCACCATTGATTATGAGAACTTAACCTATGGGAAGGATGATCATATCTCTCATCACTTTGGGACTGGGCATGTCCTCCATCTCCCACATTGGGTTTTACAAGGTGATTTACATTCTTCTATAATTATTCAAACCCTCCCCATGTGTCTTATTTTGCTTGACCTTGGTGTAGGCTCCCAGGGTATTCCTCTATAGATCATGATTTCCACTCTTTAAAAATTATCACAAAATTGCAAGCCTAATTACAAGCAACATTCTATTCAATCTATGCATGTTTCCACTAATATATAACACTGCTTATTTGAATGGTTAATCAAAGGAAAGAAATATTATTTTGGGTTATTCTAAACTTGGTTATATAGTTCATTTAGATTTAGAATTATGTACATCTTGTTTTCCTTGAACTCTATGAACATAATTTCATAACAGGCTTATTAAATTTTAACAACACAAGTTTTGTTCATTTTTATTTTTGTTTCTTTATTAAAAATACCCATACTTGTCTATTTCTATTAATGAATCAGCATTAACCACCTCCATTCTATGTTATTTTAGTGACTATTTTGTTTTGATTTGTAGCATCCATTTTCAAAAAATCTGAGGAAAACGTTAAATAAAGTTTGTTACAAATGTTACTTATATTTCAGTGTATATGTATTTTTTTATGGGTTTTCCATCCATGACCAAGGTTACGATGTAAATTTCTGAATAGATTTTGAACCTCCAATATGAGATATGGAATTTTTATACCTTACCATTATTACACTCAAAATAAGGAAAGAGTTTCATGGTAGTGGAATAAAATGATGTATTCTTTGCTATGATATTGTTGTTTTTTGTTTATGCATATATATTAATTATGTTAATTTGCATATGTTAATATTAATATGGTATCATTGATTCTCTATGATGTATTATTGTTTGTGTGGTATTTGATAGGTAAAGTGATAATAAGTCAACATCCTCCTTAACCCTATACCTCAGTAGTTATTGCATCATGTCAGACCTTCCTTCACATAGATTATAAAAAAGAAAACATGTCCATGTCATAGATATATATTTTATTATAAAAATATTTCACTGAGAAATATTCATAATGATTTATTAGTAATGTCATCAAGAAATATTAAACAAAGTTCAAGCAATGAACAAATTTAAACTGGTTTATTTGTTAGGATTGGGTAGTGCATAGGTAAAAGTAAAATCTACATTGTATAAAGTTGATAAATTTTGAATACAAAGGTAAAATATTATTATTGAAAACAATTAAAAAAGTTTAAGCTATTAAAATCTTTCACGGAGTGGTTCCACTATGGTACCCAACTAACTCTCAACCCATGAACTGACTAGTTTACTAACTAGTAAAATGAACTTACTAACAAATTATGAAGTTAATTCATTAATTGTGTGTCACATAAAGTAAATCATGCCCCATATATATTTATTTAAATGTCAAAATTTAAATACTAATACTTTAGATCAATCAAGAAAACAAACCACCTTGATCCAATAATGTGTATAAAAGATGATTCAGAGATATGACTATGAAGTAATAAAAAATATTCTTAGCACCTACAACTACAACACTATACATCATGATATTGATCAACCGATGTTACTTCCAAAAAAAACACTACCATACGAGTTGTGACATAAATGATGAATATGATAAAGGTATGTTCATTGTATCTGACCATTTTGTATTGTACTATAGTAGAACACAATCAAGGCCTATTCAACCATATCGATTGACATAAGGTCTCACATAGAAATCCATCCAAGTGACTATTTAGTACTATGTATGTTAAATCTCCATGATGCCCAACAATCATTTCTAGACCTTTGTTCAACACTATAGTGCTAACAAATTACATGTCAACTTGTACAATCACCGATGACTGATCAAAGGTCATACAATATCTTCTCCCTAATTAGGTGAGATGTGAGAAACCCTTGTACAAAAAAACTAAATCAAAATGACTATATCTACTCCTAATTAGGAATATCAATGAATTGAACACCACAAAAACTAAACTAAAAGTAATAAAAAATTGGAAAAAAATATACTATTGTAATAAAAAATGAATTTCAAACATTATACCCAAAATTTTAGTGAATAGTTAACTAGAGAAGGGAAATTATCCTCTAGCCTCAATTAGATCCTCTATAATTGTATAAATTTGATAACTTTTGAATACAAAGGTAAAATATTATTATTAAAAACATTTATAAAGTTCAAGCTATTAAAAGATTTCATGGGGTGGTTCCACTATAGGACCCAACTAACTCATAACCTGTAAACCAACTAACTTACCAACTAGTAAAACTAACTTACTAACAAATTTTAAGGGTAATTCACTAATAGGGGTGTCATATAAAGTAAAGTATGTCCCATATACATTTAGTTAAATATAAAAAATAAACTACTAATGTTTTGGATCAACTAACCCAACAAAACCCTTGATCAAAAAATGGGTATAGAAGATGATCTAGAGGTATGACTATAAAGTCATCAAAAATATCCTCCATACTTGTAACTAGCACACTATAGATCATGGTATTGACCAAATAATGCCACCTCTAAGAATAATGCTACCCTACTAGTTTTGACATGAATGATGAATATGATCAAAGTATGTTCATCCCCTTTGACCATTTTTTACTGTACTATAGTAGAACATAATCAAGGCCTATTCAAACATATCAATTGACATAAGGTCTCACAAATAAATCCATCCAAGTGACTATTCAATAATGTGTATGACATATCTCCCTGATGCCCAATAAACGTAGGTAAACCTTTGCTCAACACTATGGTGCTAATAACTCATATGTCAACTCATAAAATCATAGGTGACTGATCAAAGGCCATGAAGTATCTTCACCCTAATTAGGTAAGATGTGAGAAGCCCTTGTAGTAAAAAATAAAATCAAAACTACTCTATTTACTACTAGTCAGGAATATCAATGAAAACAACACCACCAAAATTGAACTAAAAGTAATAAAAATATGAAAAAAACATATTGTTACTACTAAAAAATGAATTTCAAACATTATACTCAAACTTTGAGCGAATAGCTAATTGGAAAAAGTATTAGTGCCCAAAATTGCATTGAGCAATTTTGGGCCTTTGATTAAAATATTAGAGCTCATGTTCATTTGAAAACATTTAGTTTATAAAGAAACAACCCCATGCCATGATTCTCATGCCACCTAGAAGGTCATGTAGATGGCACCCTCACCATCAGACCTGCCTATGGGGACATGTTCAAAGCACTCATCCCCACATAAAAAGTAACTTATCATGTGCACAAATAAAAGCATATCTCAAAAGATATAATGGATGGTATCAAAGAAAATGGTTGGAGGATTGGTGGAGGTCAACCCATTAATTGCAAAAATGAAAATTACAAAATGATCCATGAAGCTTTGTGGAGGTTGGGACGTCAAAAGGAAAATTGTGTTTGATAGGTAAGAAGTCCATCAGAGGTGTACAACTGGGAACCAACACTCATCAAGAATTGTTGTTAGGGAAAGAAAAGACACCTATGGTACTTGTGTTATCAAGTACTCTTGCAGAGAGATATGAGTATTTCATGTTATCAAGTTTTTATTGTTATTTGTTACACTTGGATTATCTTGGCTATCAATGTCATAGCACTCCACTACGGACATACTTAGAATTGAGATATTTGATAATTTAACGTCTACTAAATTTATTGCAAAGAGCTATGAATTTGTCATGCTTTGAGGTGGTTTCCACTATTTGAACATGAATTTTAAAAGTTCATTGTCTTTATTTTCATACATCATCATTAACTTTAGCAAGATATGGTTTTAGTATGTATCACTTCAAGTTTTTAAATGGTTATATTTTAAAAGTGTGCTTCTAGGGGTGACTCAAAAACATCATCTAGTTTCAAAGGAAGATCAGTGCCCACTACGAATATATTCATCTTTAAAAATTATTTTTCTTAGAAAGCTAGAAGGAATGAGGTCATCCTTCAAAGGTGAATCATCTAGGAAACTTGTCTCACCCTTAAGTGTTCATCAAAAAAGAAGTAGAAAAGTTTGAAACCCTATTGAAGAGCAAAGTGTAGCTATAAAGGATTATTTGGGCTATAAAGATTATGGTAATCCTAAACTTCTTATTGAAATTCCTATTACTAAGGATTGTCATATCTCTACTAGTGATTCTAAAATTTATAATCCTATTTATTATCCATCTCCTTTTCAACCAATTGAATCCCATCCTAAGTTTGATCCACAAAGTCCACCTTGTTCAATCCCTCACAACCCTTTTCCATTTGTTCTTGAACCTCCCATTGAACCAATCATGAGGCATAGGGACCAAGATGAGAATGAGCATCCTACATTTATAAATCCAATATTTGGGCCTATTAATTTTTATGAAATGTAAGATTATCCCAATGAGGTCCCAAATGAAGTAATGAACCACCTTCCAAAATTTCAAAGGAACAATATAGTGAGTGATGGTCAACACTTGAGGGATTTTCAAAATATCATTGAATATTTTGAGGTTGAGCATGAGGATGTGTGCATTAAGTTATATTTACACAATGGAAGAAGACACTCATGAGTGGTTTGTTTCCCTTCCCTATGGATGCATTGATTTGTGGAAAGAGATGAAGAACGTTTTTAGAATTCATTATGGTGACAAAATTAATCCAAGGTTTCTCTTGGCTAAGTTTGAAAACATCAAGAATAACCACAATGAGTGTGTGCATGAATTCAATACATGGTTTAATAAGACCCTAATACAGATACTAGAGAATATTAGGCCTAGTGATGCAGTGTGCTTGATAAATATTATGATGTCTTTGACAAGAAGGCTACACACTACTTGCAGGACAAGGTTCTCACTAACCTACAATTAGAATTCAATATGGCCATCCAAATTGAGAATAACATAAAGGCTATGGGAAATCCCATGAACAAGTAGGATGATGTAAAGTTGGTCAATCTAGAAAAAACATAGTCTACCAAGAATGCCAACCTTGAGGAAATAGTTAAAACTTTGGCCTCTACTATCAAAGAAATGTCCTACAAGCTAGCTAAAGCTGAGAAGAGGATCCCTCATGGGTCTACAAGTCAAGAGAGGGCTTCGAATTTATTTCAAGCAACAAAAATGTCTACACTTGAAGATAGAAATTAGAAAAGGGAAGTTGGAAAATATTTTGGCATGGTCTTATCCATATTTGAGACCATATAAGGAGGATTTGTTTCAGTACTTCATCACATTATATCCTGGTAGCAATACCATCAGGCATGTGTAGAGATTGGTTTACTTCATCTTGGCCACCAAGCTACTAGAAAAGTTTAGGAAATTATGGGATGATGAAATTCCAAAGCTGCCAGTTAATGGTAAACATATAAAACATTTCCAAGACTGAGCCCATGACTATGTAAATAATTGTATAGTGTATAGTCTTGTTATTTTAATACCTCTCTACTTTTAGCCTCGCTTGTACATTTCCTTTCATCATTTTTGTCATGTGTTCATTTCTAGAGCCACCTGATCTATTTTTTATTAGTCTTCCTTATTTTGTTGAGCCTTCATGGGCATTTGTTATGAAATTTACTAAAGTTTTAACTCTGTGGCCCAATGGATTGACACCTTATCTTGTGTTCTGGGGTTCTTTGCATACCTGTAGGGGGTGTACATCCCCAGGGGAGAGCCAATGTTAGTTCCCAAAATTATGTTGAGCAATTTTGGGCTTTTGATTAAAATATTAGAGTTCATCTTAGTTTGAAAACACATAGTTCATATAGAAATAACCCCATGCCATGATGCCCATGCCACCTATAAGGCCACATAGATGGTAGCCTCACCATTAGACCTACCTACATGGACATATTGAAATCAATTATCCCCATGTCAAAAATCAATTATCACATGGACAAATAAAAGCACATCCCAAAAGACATAATGTATGGTAGTAAATAAAATGCATGGAGGCTCAATGGAGGTTAGCGCATTGATTGTAAAAATGAAAATTATGAAATGAGCCATGAAGCTCTACAAAGGTTGGGATGTTAGAATGGAAATTGTGTTTGATAGGTGTGAAGTCTACCAGAGGTGTCCAAGAAGCACACTACCCTATGAGTTGTGACATGAATGATGAATATGATGAAGGTATGTTCATCCCATCTGACCATTTTATATTGTACTATAGTAGAATATGATCAAGGAATATTTAACCATATTGATTGACATAAGGTCTCACACAAAAATCCATCCAAGTGACTATTCACTACTATGTATGTTACATATCCTTGATGCCCAATAACCATTTCTAGACCTTTGTTCAACACTATAGTGCTGACAACTTCTATGTCAAATTATACAATCACCAATGACTGATCAAAGGCCATATAGTATCTTCCCTCCAATTAGGTGAGATGTGAGAAGCCCTTGTATAAAATAAATAAAACAAAATGACTCTATCTACTCCTAATCAGGAATATCAATGAATTAAACACCCCACAAACTAAACTAAAAGTAACAAAAAACTAGGAAAAATATATGCTATTATAACCAAAACTGAATTTCAAAGATTATACCCAAACTTTTAGTGAATAGTTGACTAGAGAAGGGAAATTATCCTCTAGCCTCAAATAGATCCTCTATAATTGTATAAATTTGATAAATTTTGAAAACAAAGGTAAAATATTATGATTGTAAACATTTATAAAGTTCAATCTATTAAAAGCTTTTATGGGTTTGTTCCACTATAGGACCCAACTAACTCTTAACCTATAAACCAAATAAATTACCAACTTATAAAACTAACATACTAATAAATTATGGGGTTAATTCACTAATAGGGGTGTCAAATAAAGTAAATTATGTCACATATACATTTATTTAAATATCAAAACTAAATTACTAATGTTTTGGATCAACTAACTCAACAAACCCCTTGATCCAACAATGGGTATAGAATATGATCTAGATCTATGACTATAAAGTCATCAAAAATATCCTCCATACTTGTAACTAGCACATTATACATCGTGGTACTGATGAATCGATGCCACCTCCAAGAATACTGCTACCCTACTAGTTGTGATGTGAATGATGAATATGATCAGAATATGTTCATCCCCTTTGACGATTTTTTACTATACTATAGTAGAACATGATCAAGGCCTATTCAAACATATCAATTAACCTAAGGTCTCACAAATGAATCCTTCTAAGTGACTATTCAATACCATATATGACATATCTTCCTAATGCCCAACAAATGTTGGGAAACCTTTGTTCAACACTATGGTGCTAATAACTCATATGTCAAATCATAAAATCATAGGTGACTGATCAAAGGCCATGTAGTATCTTCGCCCCAATTAGGTTAGATTAAATAAGCCCTTGTAATGAAAAACCAAATAAAAACTACTCTATTTATTGCTATTCAGGAATATCAATGAAAATAACACCACTAAAATTGAACTAAAATTAACAGAAATATGTAAAAAAAAATATATTGTTACTATTAAAAAATGAATCTCAAACATTATACTCAAACATTGAGTAAATAGTTAATTAGAGAAGGTGTCAGTTCCCAAAATTGCATTGAGGAAATTTGAGCCTTTGATTAAAATATTAGAGCTCATGCTAGTTTGAAAAAATGTAGTTCATATAGAAACAACCCCATGCCATGATGCCCATGCCACCTAGAAGGCTATGTATATGGTAGCCTTACCATCAGACCTGCCTATGTGGACATGTTCAAAGCACTCAACCCTACATCAAAAATAACTTATCACATGGACAAACAAAATCATATCTCAAAAGACATAATGCATAGAGGATCGACTTAGGTCAGCCCATTGACTACAAAAATGAAAAATGAAAAATGAGCCATGAAGCTCCATGGAGGTTGGGATGTCAAAAGGATAATTGTGTTTGATAAGTGAAGATTTCATCGAATGTGTACAACTAAGAACCAACACTTAAAAGACACCATTGCCAAGGAAAGAAAAGGCACCCATGGCACTTGTGTTATCAAGGACTCTTGTAGAGAGTTATGAGTATTTCATGTTATCAAGTTCTCTATTATTATTTACTACATTTGGACTATCTTGGCCATCAATGTCATATCAATATATTTGGGATGTACTAGGAATTAAGAGATTTGATAATTTGACATCTACCCAATTTGTTGTAAAGAGATGTGAATTTGTCATGTTTTGAGGTGGTTTCCACTATTTGAACATGAATCTAAAAAGTTCATTGTCTTTGATTTGATACATCATCACTAACTTTAACAAGATATGGTTTCAGTATATATCACTTCAATTTTTTAAATGGTTATATTTTATAAGTTTGCTTCTATTGGAATCTCGAGAACATCATCTAGTTTCAAAGGAAGATCAGTGCCCACTTCAAATATATTCATCTTTGAGAATTATTTTGCTTGCAAACCTAGAAAGACTAAGGTCATCTTTCAAAGGTGACTCATCTAAGAAAATTGTCTCACCCTTAAGTGTTCATAAAAAAAGGAGACAAGTTTGGAGGCCTATTAAAGAGTAAAGTGCAGTGGTAAAAGATTGTTTGGGGTATCAAGATTCTAGTAATCCTAAAATTTTGTTGAATTTCCTATTGCTAAGAATTGTCATATCTCTCCTAGTGATTCTAAAATTTATAATCTTATTTATTATCTAGCTCCTTCTCAACCAGTTGAATCCCATCCTAAGTTGGATCCACAAAGTCCACCTTGTTCACTCCCTCATAGTCCTTTGCCATTTGTTCTTGAACCTCCCATATAACCAATCATGAGGCATAGGGACCAAGATGAGAATTAGCATCTTGAATTTATAATTCCCATATTTAGGCCTATCAATTTTGATGAAATGGAAGCTTATCCCAATGAGGTCTCAAATGAAGTAATGAACCACCTTCCAAAATTTCAAGGGAACAATGTAATGAGTGATGGTCAGCACTTGAGGGATTTTCACAATATCAATAAAGATTATGAGGTTGAGCATGAGGATGTGTGTATTAAGTTATTTATGCACACACTAGAAAAACACACTCTGAGAGGTTCATTTCCCTTCCCCATGGATGCATTGATTCATAGAAAAATATGAAGAATTTTTGTAGCATTCAATATGGTGATAGAATTGATCCAAAGTTTCTCTTGGCTAATTTTCAAAACATCAAGAATAAACCCAATGAGTGTGTGCAAAACTTCAATACATGGTTTAATAATATCCTAATGTGGATACTAGAGAATATTAGGCCTTGTGATGTAGCATGCTTGATAAAATATTATGATGCTTTTGACAATATGGTTGCATACTACTTTCAGGACAAGGCTTCCACTAACCTATGGTTGGCATTAAATATGGCCATAAAAATTGAGAAAAAACATAGTCCACCAAGAATGCCAACCTCCGAGAAATAGTTAAAAATTTGGCCTCCACTATCAAAGAAATGTCCTACATGCTAGCTAGAGATGAGAAGGGGATCCCTCATGGGTTTAAAAGTTTAGAGAGGGATTAGAATTTGAATCAAGCACCAAAAAGGCCTACACATGATGATATAAATCAAAAAAGGGAAGTTGGAAAATAAGTGCTTGATCCATTGTGTGCCAAAGTGAATGTAGTAAATTTTGATTTAGACATTGATTCATATGATAAGTACTTCCTTCCACATCCTCCATGTGATACAATTGAACTAAATTATAAATATATAGATGATCTTGAGTCTACATCTGATGATGGTGAACTTATAATGTTGAATTATCAAGACTCCTCATATAAGTTTTCTACCTCCATGGAAACGATGAGGGCTACTACTACTAATAAATTTTAGATTGTAGTCAAGAAGGTCCTGGCATATGAATTTACTTGTGATGCTAATATGACACAATTAAATGAATTACCTAATCATGATGTAAGTAAATATCTAAACAATTTAATAAAAAAATGTTGCACATGAATATGGAAACTAGGTAACCTCATTGGGAATATGGATGTTGTTGAGCAACCAACTATTCTTGATGGTGGGTTTGCAAATAAAGGTGTTGATTGGAGAATGTCATTAGATGAAGCTGGGATTGTCTTCTATGCCCCCACCAATGAATTTTTGTAGTCTTATTTCAAGAAATACTTCAAGTGCATGAATGGCATTGTTGATCATGAGGCACTCTTACTTGGTACTCATTTGATTGCAGTTGAGAAACAAGATTATTTACAACTATTGAAGGAGTTACAAAATATTTTGGTGTTATCTTATCCATATTTGAGATCATATAAGGAGGATTTATTTTAGTAATTGATCCCATTATAGCCTATGAGCAATACCTTCAGGAATGTGCATAGATTGGTTTACTTCATCTTGGCACCAAGCTACTGGAAAAGCTTAGGAAATTATGGGATGATGAAATTTTAGAGTTGTCAGTTAATGGAAAACATATGAAACATTTCCTAAAATGAGCCCATGACTATGTAAATCATTGTATAGTGTATAGTCTTGTTTATTTGTTGCTTTGTTAACCCTCTACTTTGGGCCCCACTTGTATAGTTCATTTCATCATTTTTTTTCATGTGTTCATTTCTAGATCCTTTTGATATATTTTTTTATCGGTCTACTTTATTTTGTTGAGACTTAATGGGTGTTTTTTTATGAAATTTGTTAAATTTTTTACTCTATGGCCCAACTGATTGGTACTTGGTCTTGTGTTCTTGGGTTCTTTGCATACATACAGGGGATGTATATCCCTAGGAGAGAGCCAATGTTAGTGCCCAAAATTATGTTGAACAATTTTGGGGCTTTGATTAAAATATTAGAGCTCATGTTGGTTTGAAAACATGTAATTCATATAGAAACAACACCATGCCATGATGCCCATGCCACCCGTAAGGTCACATAGATGGTAGCCTCACCATCAGACCTACCTATGTGGACACATTCAAAGCACTTAGCCCCATGTCAAAATTAAATTTTCACATGGACAAACAAAGGCACATCCTAAGAGATATAATGTATGGAAGTAAATAAAATGCATGGAGGCTTGGTAGAGGTTAACCCATTGACTATAAAAATGAAAATAACAAAATAAGCCATGAAGCTCTGTGCAGGTTTGGGATGTTAGAAGGCAAATTGTGTTTGATAGGTGAGAAGTCCATCAGAGGTGTATAACTAGGAACCAATAGAAGGGAAATTATCTTCTAGGCTCTAATATATCCTCTGGCCTCCATTGTGATGCTCGTACTTTATCAATAAGATAGATTGTGATAGACATGTAATAGATGGCATAGTTGGTGTCAAAATATTTTGTGATAATTCCAATAGCACAAGTATGAGATTATATTAAATGAGAAACTTTGTCACTATTAAGGTGTTAGTTTCTATCAAAAATGCACCCTTACACATAATTTTCAATGCATTTGTCATAATTAAAACATAAAGAGTCTTAAAATAATAAAATTCACCGTTCAAACATGTTCAGAATGTCGAAAACCCTAAATATTATCTAGTCACGTGACCACCTTCATAAAAATAATGATTAGTCAATAAATTTACCATAATATAAGGTACTTAACAATAAATGCGATAAAAAATGATTCTTTGCAAGTTTTAAACTCTTGACCTATCTTCAACAAGTGGATTAAAAAGTAGTTTTTACCAAATACACTATAAGCCCAATTGACATATTAATAAACTATGTTTTTCCATTTTTTTGAAATAAAAAATCACTCATCCATGAATAACCTATCATTAAATAAATACACCTTTTTTCATTTTGTGAAAAATAAATTACTGATTTTTGGATCCCACTAAACCAAGTTTGCATGTATTTAATAAACTCAAGTTTTGAAGATTTTGAAACCCCTGTGTCAATCTATTCTATTGTTGTTGCTACATCTCACTACTAAAAATTCCAATCGAATGTTGTACAATAAGGAAAATAAATGGTGGATGTCAAACAAATCCATTCAAACAATAATTTTCTTACTAGTATCAAATTAAAAAATGAAAAAAAAAATTCAAAACATGTGACACCATTAATTAATCCAGATCTCATATAATTGCATGGAGAAGATGTAAAAGTGTTTTTGTTTCTCTAACAGGGGTTTTTGACTCATACAAATATGGAAATAAAATTCATAAATTGATTTTCAAAGCATATATCTACATCAAAATGGCATTACTATGCTGATAAAATTTTAAAGATCATATAATTTGATGTCAAAGTGGGACACAATCGATAATTAGATTAGATATGATCGAATTCATGAAGTTGAATATGTATGAAGTAATGAAATCTGAAGAATAACTCAAAATGAAAGAAGCTTGTCTTCATAAACAAAAAGTTGTATTACCATCATTCCTTAGCCAAAAATTACATAATAAGGTACATTATATAGTGAGGAATTAGGTCACCCAAAAATGTAATTAACTCAACACATAATTAAAAAGTGACTTAAAGTAAATTTCCCCTAATGACCTATTATTAACCTAAGTAATCTAATTACAATGTATAGATAAAACCACAGAGTGGGAAAAAGCCTACACTAACATTCCCATTAATCATAGCTTAGGTGGGTAGAAGAATTGGGTCCCAGTACAAAGGCCTAATGAGATACCCAGGTACATAGAGATGATCACCTAAAGGAGGAAGAAGTCAGAGTTGCCTAAACCCCAAGAGGAGCCAACAAATTAATAAACTTGCTCTTAGTGAAGGTTTTGGTTAATATATTAGTAATTTACTTCATTGTATGGATGTAGTGAAGATTAATGACTTAGTTATGGATGAGTCCCCAAATGAAATGTAGGTGAATCTCAATATGCTTGGTCCATTGATGGAGGAACATATTACTACATATATGGATTATGATTTGGTTGTCATAGAAAATAATTGTTGTTCATCAAAATTGGATGATAAAATTAGTGAGAATCTCCTAGACCCAAATAGCCTTAGTGGTAACATTAACAAACCCTCTATATTCTTCCTTAATAGAAGTTAAAGTAATAATATTTTGCTTCTTTCTTAACCAAATTATCAGGCCTGAACCAAAGGAGAAACTCTGTCTTGAAATAGAATTATAATTATGAATATTGCCAACCTAATATAAATCTATTTAACTAAAAAAGTTAATGTCAATACCTACTCCATAGTGAATCTCGAAAATATGATTACCTTGAGTTTGGTAGAGAATCCATTTAATTACTTTCCATTTCCTGTATAAATCTAGAGAACATGCCCAATGCATATGAAATGTAAAATATAGTGTGTGTAAGATAGATGAGATTTCCAACAAGTTTTTGATACTTTCCATCATGTAGATCCATTCTGAGCACCGTTGATTATGATAACTTCACCTGTGGGAAGGATGATCCTATCTCTCATCACTCTAGGACTGGGCATGTCATCCATCTCCCACATTGGGTTTTATGAGGTGATTTCCTTTCTTCTTTAATTATTCAAACCCTCCTTGTATGCTTTATTCTACTTGGACTTTGTTTAAGCTCCCATAGGTGTTCCTTCACAAATCATGATTTCCACTCTTTGAAAATTATCACAAAACTATAATCCTAATTAGGACCAACAATTTATTTGATCCATGGATGTTTCTACTAATAGATATCACTAATTGTTTGAATGGTCAATCAAAGTATACAACTTCTCTTAAATATATTTACACAAAAATTCTATAAGACTATGGTTCATGGATTCAGTAAGGAGGTGGACGATTGTAAAAAAAAGGAGGGCAATATTGTTTTGGGTTATTCTAAACTGGTTGTATAGTTCATTGAAACTTAGAATTATGTATGGCTTATTTTCCTTGAACTCTACAAACATAATTCCATAGTAGGCTTATCAAATTTTAACACCATAGGTTTTGTTCATTTTTATTATTGTTTCTTTATTGAAAATTCCCATGCTTGTCTGGTTATATTAATGAATCAACTTTAATCATCTCCATTCTATGTTATTATAGTGACTATTTTATTTCGATTTGTATCATAAATTTGCACAAAATCTAAGTAAGGAAAATGTTTAATGAATTTTGTTACAAATTCTATTTATCTTTCAGTGCATACGTATTTTTTTAAGGGTTTTACATCCATGAATAACATTGTAATGTAAACTTTTTGAATAGAGTTTGAACCTCCAATATGAGATATGGAATTTTTATACCTTACCATTATTACACTCAAACTAAGGAAAGAGTTACATGGTAGTGGAAAAAAAAGTGTATTATTTTCTATGATAATTTTGTTTATTATTTGTGTATATCTATTATTTATATTAATTTTCATATGTTAATATTAATATGGTATTATTGATTATCTATGATGCATTATTGTTTATGCATTCAATAGGTAAAGTGACAAAAAGTTAAAAATCTCCTTAACCCTATACCTCAGTAGTTGTCACATCATGTCAGACCTTCCTTCACATAGTTTATAAAAAAGAAAACATGTCCATGTCATAGATGTAATTCTTTTTATAAAAATATTTCATTGATAAATATTCATATCGATTTATTATTAATGTCATCAATAAATAGTAAACAAGGTTCAAGCAATGAACAACTTTAAACTAGTTTCTTTATTAGGATTGGGTACTGCATAGGTAAAAGTAAAATCTACATTATATAAAGTTGATGAATTTTGAACACAAAGGTTAAATATTATTATTGAAAACACTTACCAAGTTTAAGCTATTAAAATCTATCATAGAGTGGTTCCACTATGGTACCCAACTAACTTTTAACCCATGAACCAACTAATTTACTAATGAGTAAAACCAACTTACTAACAAATTTTGAAGTTAATTCACTAATGGGGTGTCACATAGAGTAAAGCATGCCCCATATATATTTATTTAAATATCAAAATTAAAATACTAATACTTTGGATCAATCAACCCAACAAACCCCTTTGATCAAATAATGTGTATAAAAGATGATTCAGAGTTATGACTATGAAGTCATAAAAAATATCCTTAGTACTTACAACTAGAACACTCTACATCATGGTATTGATCAACCGATGTTGCTTTCAAGAAGGACATTACCCTATGAGTTGTGATATGAATGATGAATATGATTAAGATATGTTCATCCCATCTGACTATTTTTTTATTGTACTATAGTAGAACACAATTAAGGCTTATTCAACCATATTGATCGACATAAGGTCTCACATAAAAATCCATCCAAGTGACTATTGAGTACTATGTATGTTACATCTCCCTGATGCCCAATAACCATTTCTAGACCTTTGTTCAACACTATAGTGCTAACAACTTCTATGTCAACTCGTACAATCATCAATGACTAGTCAAAGGCCATATAGTATCTTTCCCCCAATTAGGTCAGATGTGAGAAGCCCTTGTAGCAAAAAACCAAATCAAAATAACTCTATCTACTCTTAATCAAGAATATTAGTGAATTGAACACCACCAAAATAGAACTAAAAGTAATAAAAAAGTAGAAAAATATATATTATTATAACCAAAAATTAATTTCAAACATTATACCCAAACTTTTAGTGAATAATTAACTGGAAAAGGGAAATTATCCTTTAGCCTCAAATAGATCCTCTATAACTATATGAATTTGATAAATTTTGAACACAAAGGTAAAATATTATTATTGAAAACATTTATAAAGTTTAATCTATTAAAATATTTCATGGGGTGGTTCCACTATAAGACCCAACTAACTCTTAACCTGCAAACCAACTAACTCCTAACCTATAAACCGATTAACTTAATAACTAGTAAAACTGACTTACTAACAAATTTTGAGGTTAACTCACTAATAAGGGTGTCAAATAAAGTAAAGTATATCCCATATACATTTATTTAAATATCAAAACTAAAGTACTAATGTTTTGGATCAACTAACCCAATAAACCCCCTTGATCCAACAATGGGTATAGAATATGATCCAAATCTATGACTATAAAGTCATCAAAAATATCATCCATACTTGTAACTATCACATTATACATCGTGGTACTGATGAATCGATGCCACCTCCAAGAATACTGCTACTATACTAGTTGTGATGTGAATGATGAATATGATCAAAATATGTTTATCCCCTTTGACCATTTTTTATTGTACTATAATAGAACACAATCAAGGCCTATTCAAACATATCAATCAACCTAAGATCTCATAAATAAATCCATCCAAGTGACTATTCAATAACATGTATGATACATCTGCCTAATTCCCAACAAACATTGACAAACCTTTACTCAACACTATAGTGCTAATAAATCCTATGTCATCTCATACAATCACTAGTGAATGATCAATGGCCATGCAGTATATTCACCCCAATTAGATGAGATGCAAGAAGCCCTTGTAGGAAAAAACCAAATCAAAACTACTTTGTTTACTCATAGTTAGGAATATCAATGAAATCAACACCACCAAAATTAAACTAAAAGAAATAAAAGCTAAGCACATGATATATATTTTACATAATCAAATTCCTTTTGCTTTAACCACTTAATCATACATTCAATATATGCAATAAAACTAAAATCATTAACATGAGAGAGAGAGAGAGAGAGAGAGAGAGAGAGAGAGAGAGAGAGAGAGAGAGAGAGAGAGAGAGAGAGAGAGAGAGAGAGAGAAAATTTTACATGGAAACCCAAAGTGGGAAAAACCACAGAGAACAATCTCAAGTATATATAAATGAGCATCAACTCAAACTACAATATTTTCAAGCACCAACTTGTAGGAGCACCAAACCCTTTGTTGAAAACCAACACAAAAACTATTTATGAGCACCAACCCCTTTTGTTTATAAAACACCAACTATCTTTCAATGTTGATTTCTCAATAAATGATAGAACACTACTATATCTCTTTTCTTTTATCTACTGTCCTCTACTCTTCTTATCTAGATAAAATAATTCACTTCTAGAATACAAAATCTTCCCAAGCCTCCTTTTATAGCTTTCCAAATGACCTTTGTAATTCACCCTTGCAAGACCCTTTGAATTCTTTCTTTGTCTTTACCTAGTGACTCTTTTAATTCATCAAGGTGAACCTTCATGTTAAAATTCATCATTTTCCTCTTTTGCCTTTAGTGATGACTCTTCAGATTCCTCAAGGTGACCCTTCATGGAGAAATGCATCCTTTTTCTCTTTTGTCTTTAGTGATGACTCTTCAACTTCTTCATGGGCCCTCTTTTGTCTTTATGCAACCAAAAATATATTTGGTAATATTTAACTAATATTAACACAACTTTGGCCAAGATATAAACATTAAAAACACCTTTAGACATTAAAAGCTAATTTGACATCAATGACAATATTTCCCACAATCTGCCCCTTTATCTTTGATGGCAACCTGAAACTATCATTAATTCTAAAAACATGTACTGCACATGCCAAATTGAAACTGAGACCTATAAACTAGACTAATTGAAAATATACAATAAATTCTCCTTACTGTAGCATCCTATTTCTTGAATCTATTCTTGTACCTATTCCTTGTACATATTTCTAAACCTATTCCCTATACCTGTTTCCTATAGCTTACACTTATGTCCCCCTTAACTGATATACAAATTAATCTATCAACTCACCTTCTTATCATGCAACATATCCAAAATCCAACAACATCCACCATGCTTCAATTTTTATTAAAAGTGTCTCCTTGAAGCCTAGAAGAGACACCCCACACAAAGGGTCTTAGAAAAAAATCTTAGGAGATTCCCACATCTCCTTTGTTACTTCCTTGATCTTCTTGTGTCTTTCTCTTAGAATCCATTTAAGCATGTCTAACTTATTTGTCTTACTAACGTCAACATTAATGATGTTTTTCAGCTTCTCAACTCTTTTAATTGTATTATCTTAACAAGGATCCTTCTTAAATGTAACAAGAGAATCTTCTCAGTCCTTCCTATCTGATTCTTTATCCACTATAGCAAGTAATTTATTTTGACTCTTAAACTCAACCTGATCAAATTTTACTATCTTAGGTATCCAAACCTAAATTTGGCTCTTCTCATACCTTCTAGGGGCTCTGTATCCTTTAACATACCTTCAATATCTCTTTACTCTATTTGGACATAACTTAGCAATATGGCCAACCTTATGACAACAAAATCAAACAACATTTCTCATACCTTTTACTTGAATGTGACTGAGATCTCCCTTTGACTGATTGCTTCTCCTCATACAATCTCTTACCCTATGACCAACATGATGACAAATAAAATAGTGGCCATGAAAAGAATTTGAAAACCTAAAAGCATTGGGCTGCCGGATTGGCTTCTTCAATTTTCCTTTAAAACTTGCATCTTTCTTACCTTGGAATGATATTTCATGATCTTTATCAACCTTGATTATGAGCTTCTCATGATTATCCTTTAAAGAACCTAACTCAACCTTTAACTGATTACACTCTTCTTCTCTTGATTTCAAGCTTGAATTTGTAACCTCTAGTTGATTCTTAAGATCTTGAATAAATATCTTATTTTCTTTTGCTTCTATAGCCAACTTAGAATCCAAGATACACACCTATTCCTTAAGAGCCTCAACCATAGATTTCAACTCTTGGAATAGCTTTCCCTGATATACCTTCAAGCTGTTAAACCCTTTCTAAAGGAACCTACTCTAATACCAATTATTATGCATGGGATATATATTTTACATAATCAAATTCCTTTTGCTTTAACCACTTAATCATACATTCAATATATTCAATAAAACAAATGAAATAGCATGTACCACATAAGAGAGAGACACTAGATTTTACGTGGAAACCCAAAGTGGGAAAAACCACAGAGAACAATCTCAAGTATATAAATGAGAACCAACTCAAACTATAATATTCATAAGCACCAAATTGTAGGAGCGCCAACCTCTTTACTAAGCAACAACATAGAAACTATTAGTGAGCACCAACCCATAGGATCACCAACCCCTTTTGTGTATAGAACACCAACTATATCTCAATGTTGCTTTCTCAACAAAGTTTGCACACTAATATATCTCTTCTCTTTTCTATACTTTCCTCTACTCTTCTTAGATAGATAAAATCATTCACTTCCATAATAAAAAATGGCTTCCCAAGCCTCCTTTTATAACTTTCCAAATGACATTTGGAATTCATCCTTGCATGACCCTTTGAATTCTTTCTTTGTCTTTACCTATTGACTCTTCGAATTCCTCAAGGTGACCCTTCATGGAGAATGAATCCTTTTCCTCTTTTGTCTTTAATGATGACTCTTTGGATTCCTCAAGGTTACCCATCATGGAGAAATGTGTCTTTTTTCTCTTTTGTCTTTAGTGATGACTCTTCGACTTCCTCATGGGCCCTCTTTTGTATTTATGCAACAAAAAATATATTCGTTAATATTTAATTAATATTAACACACTTTTAGCCAAGATATAAAAATTCAAAAAACCTTTAGACATTAAATTCTAATTTGACATCAATGACAATATTTCCAACAACAAAAATATGGAAAAAACATACTATTACTACTAAAAAATGGATTTTAAACATTATACTCAAAAATTAAGCGAATAGATAACTAGATAAGGGAAATTATCCTCCAGCCTCCAATAGATATTCTGACCTCCATTTTGATGCTTATATTTTGTCAATTAGATAGATCTTGATTGACATGTAATAGATGGCATGGTTGGTGTCAAAACATTTGGTGATAATTCCAATATCTCAAGTATGAGATTCTATGAAATGAGAAACTTTGTAACTATTAACGTGTTGATTTCTAACTAAAATTCACCCTTATACATAATTTTCAATACATTTGTCACAAGAAAAATATAAATAAGCATAAAATAATAAAATTCACCATTCAAACATGCTCATAATGTCCAAAACCCTAGATATTGTCTAGTTACATGACCACCTTCATAAAAATAATGTTTAGTTAATAAATTCATTGTAATACAAGGAACTTAATGAAAAATGTGATAAAAAAGAATGGTTTATAGGTTTTGAACTCTTGACCTATCTTCAACAAGTGACTTACAATATAGTTTTGACCAACTGCACTACAAGCCCAATTGACATATTAATAAACTATGTTTTTCCAAGCTTTTAAAAAAATATATCACTCATCCTTGAATAGCCTAACATAAAATATATATATATTTTTTTTACCAAAAATAAATCACTGATTTTTGGATCCCACGAAACCAAGTTTGCATGTATTTAATAAAATCAATTTTTGAATATTTTGAAACCCTTGTGTCAATCTATTTTATTATTTTGTTACACCTCAATACTCAAAATGTCGATTGAATGTTGTACAATAACACAAATAAATGGTGGATGTAATACAAATCCATTCAAACAACATTTTTCTTACTAGTATTAATTAAAAACAAACACAAATCAAAATTTCAAAACATGGGACACTAGTATTTCATCCAGATGTCATCCAAGTGTTTTTATTACTCCAATAGGGGTTTTTGACTCATACAAATAGGGAAATAAAATTTATAAATTGAGTTTCAAAGCATATATCTACATCAAAATGTCATTACTATGGTGATAATTTTTTAAATATCATATAGGTTGATATCAAAGTGGGCCATAATTAGGAATTATATTAGATATCATTTAATGTACAAAGTTGAATATGTATGAAGTAGTGAAATCTAAAGAGTAACTCCAAATAGAAGAAACTAGTCTTCATAACCAAAAAGTTGTATTACCATTATTCTTTATCCAAAAATTACATAGTAAGGTACATTATATAATGAGGAACTAGGTCACCCAAAAATGTAATTAATTTAACTCATAATTAGAAAATGACTTAAAGTACATTTCCCCTAATGACCTATTATTAACCTAAGAAAGATAGTTACATCATATAGATAAAACCACATAATGGTAAAAATCCTACACTAACATTCCCCTTAATCATAGCTTATGTGGGTAGAATAAGTTGGTCCTAGTACAAATCCTTAATGAGGTTCCCAAGTATATAGACATGATCACCTAGAGGGGGAAAAAGTCAGAGCTACCTAAACCCTAGGAAGAGCCAAAAAATTAATTTACTTTCTCTTAGTGAAGGTTTTGATTAATATATTATTAATTTGCTTCATTATATGGATGTATCAAAGATCAAAGAATTACTCATGGATGTGTTCCCAAATGAAATGCATGTGAATCTTGATATGCTTGGTTTTTTGATGGAGGACCAAATTCATACATATATGGATTATGATTTGGTTGACATAAAAAATAATTGTTGGCCATGAAAATTGGATGATAAAATTAGTGAGAATCCCCTCGACCCAAATAGCTTTAGTCATAACATTAAAAACTCTATATTTTTCCTCAGTGAAAGATAAAAAAATAATATTTTTCTTCCTCCTTGACTAACTAATTAGACCTGAACCAAAGGAGAAACTCTATATTTAAATATAATTATAATTCTAAATATCTCCAACCCAATATAAATCTATATAACTAAATAAGTCAATGCCAATACGTACTCCATAGTGAATCTTGAAACTATGATTACCTTGAGTTTAGTGGAGGATCCATTTAGTTTATTTTCATTACAGCTCATGTGATTTTTGCATAAATCTAGAAACCATGTGCAGTGCATATGAAATGTCAAGTCTAGTATGTGTAACATAAATGAGATTTCTAACTAGTTGTTTATATGAGGTAACGTCAACCAATGGAGATAGATAATCATCCTCAAGCTTTACACTAGACTAAAAAGAGTTAGATCTGGTTCATAATTAGCCATGTTAAACTGTGAAATAAAATCAAGAGCATACTTAATTTATGCAATAATGATCCAAAAGTCATACTAAGATATTTAAATCCTAAGGAAGTAATGCAACAAGCCCAAATTAGTCATTAAGAACCTCTCAGGAAAAATAGTTTTCACTACTACGATGGTGGATGAATAACTCTCTATAATTAATAGGTTATCCACATAGAGAACTAGAATCAACAATGAATCATCCTATTACAACATGTATACATTTACATCAGAATGACATTTGTTAATCCTAGTCAAAATAAAAAAGGAGTTCATCTTATCATATCAAGCTCAAGGATCTTGTCTGAGACCATAGATAGATTTATGAAGTTTGAAAACTAAGGATGAATCTTTCACAAATCATTGTGGTTGATCCATGTATATTTCCTCTTTGAGGTCACCATGAAGAAAAACACTCTTCACATCCATCCAATGAACATCCTAGTGATGTGTTATAGCAAAGGTGAAATTGAATCGAATTGAGTTCATTTTTGTAAATGGGGTGAACATATTAGTATAGTCAATCCTAGGTATATGAGAAAAACCCTTTGCTACCAAACATACTTTGAGCTTGTTTATGGACCCATCTACTATTTTTTTTTATGGATCCACCTACATCGAATAAGTTTTATTCCCTTGGGAAGATGGAATAAATCACAAGTATTTTTCCTCGGTGAGGAACCATGTTCCTCTTCCATATCAGTATCCCACTCAGGAGTGCTTGGTGCCTCATAAAATAATTGTAGATTGGAAACAACTATAAAGAAAACATGTGAGGTGATTTAACCTTTTTGAAAATATTGGTGTATTATTTCTAATTTAGTTAAAGGGTCTGAGTAGTAAAATCAATAAATAATTACACAATAATTAAGCTACTAATTTGTGTACACATGCCCTTTAACTAAACTAGGAAAAATACACTAATATTTCCAAAAAGGTTAAATCATTTGGTGAACTCGACTTACTTCATTTGCACATAAAAACCCTAGAAACCCTAGGGTAAATTTCCTATATTTTTTTATTTTTTACCTGAATAATAAAATAAAAAATTAGCATTAAATTTTAAAATTTCATAGTAATTTTAAAACAATTTTATTTCAAACCCTAGTTTCCCATACTAAGTCCCAATATTTTCCCAGTAATTTCCAATAAATATCTAATTTTTTACTATCATATTAAAATAAAAAATTCACTTCAAATTTCAAAATTCAATAGTAATTTTCAAAAATATTTATTTGTCTAAACCCTAGTTTCATATATTAGGTTTTTCTAAATAACAAATTCTTCAATAAATTTCTTCTTTTTTACTTGCATACTTAATTCAAAAATTCACTTTAAATTTTAAAATTTCATAGTATTTTTTTAAATAATCATCTTTCAAACCCTAGTTGCATATACTAGCTCCCATTGCTTATTAAGGTATCACCTTACATCTAAACTCAAATTGCACATCAAAACAAAAATGGATCTCACTTATTTCCAAATATGTTTTACATTTCTTGCAAATAATAAGGAGACCATACTTGGTCCTATCATGTACATGAATGATGAAGTCTACCATATGACAATATAAAGCTTTATTATTTGCTTTTCATGTCTATTTTTCATAAATTGGGATGATATTAAAAAAGTCATTATTAAAAATAGTAAGATACCTTTCCTTCAAAGCAAAGTTTACTTGTCTTTAATGCAAGGTTTCATCTCTTGCTTTCTATCTCTCATATGGATTTTTTTTCAATTTTATCACGATAGACACATTAGAAATGTCATATCACATGTCAAAGTTTCTCATGCATTCATGCACAAATTCATGCTTTCTATCCCAAACATGCTATCTCTCATGTGGAATTTTTTTTATAATCATATTGATACACCACTTACATGCATTTCATCTCACATACATGGTTTCTACCTAGAGGATCCATTACATAATCTAACAACCACCTATCAAGTTTCACTATCATATGTTAAGCATAGGAAAGAATTTCATTCTCCTCCTCTCCCCCAAGAGGGTGATAGTTACTTTCCCTCTAACCAGGTCCATGCTATCATCCCTCCAAAAGGTGAGGTAGCCTATGCTATTGTTCCTAATGCATATATTCAAATTATAGCTTCTTCAAACCATCCTCAACATATGTGCTTACATGTTCAATTAGAAGTAACTAGGGTTTGTACTTGTAAGACTATAAGGGATTAAATCACCAGTATGAGCAAGTTAATTTTAGATTTACAAATGTAGAATCAGCAATTACATGAAAAGATCACAACATTGGAAAATCAAATTATAATACAAAAGCCTCAAAGGCACCCTAGTGTCAATCATATATATGCACCTTCACCTAGTCAATTAGTTACAAGTAATGTTACATATCAAAATAAGAAATCTTAACAAAGTAACTCTACAACTAGTGATTCAAAAGGCATTCAAAGATAAAAGAGGATTTCAAGTGATGTATTAAGGGAAATGATTAAATATAAGTTAATCAAACTACCTCCTTTATATCTAGTAAAAAGATCTAAATATTATTGTACATATCATAGAATGCATGAGCATCACACAGATTCATGTTTGGCATTGAATAAACATACACAATAGATAATTGCTAATGAGGACCCTATACATGATAAATCAATCATGTAATACACAGTGACATAGGAACACATTCACAAATGGTCAAATTCAAAAAAGTACAAAAAAGGTTACCAAAGCATAACTTAGATCAACAAAAGGATCAAAAATAAAAATTAGAGAAACAAAACAGTACCACAAGCATAGGTAAAGCATAAAAAAGATGCTTTATATACCTCTCCAAAATGAGGATCAACTTTTAAAGTAGTATAGGTTTGGTCAAAAATATCTAAAATAGTTTGATTATCAAGGTCAAGGTTTGGGCAAGCAGGCTCAAGGCAACACTACTCCTATTCTAACAGTTGATGATGTTTGTCACCAAGGTTTGGGATTTCTTAAACATCCTAAGGAAAATAATTCATAGACATAATTTATCAAAGAAAAAGATCCAGATACAACAAAATGTAACACTAGCATTCTATTAGTTCAAAATCAAGATGATAATGATGAGTGGAACAATACAGGTTATTATGATTTCCAAGATACTGACAATGAATACAAATATTCAGAGTCATATTCACATCCATTATTACATGATTCACAATCATGCATGATTATTTTGTTTGATAGAGGACACCCTGATAGGGAGTCTCCCGTGAGAGTCATTAGTTAGTATCATTTCTTCCCATCTTACTTGTACATAATTTTTCAACTTGCTTGTATATAGCTTCTTTTCAATTACTTGTACATAGTCTCCTTATGATTGATTATACATAACTTATTCTAAAAATATAAAAATAGTAAAACATTTTAAAAATAAAAAAACATTCAAATATTTCAAAATAAAAAACATGCAAATAATTCAAAAAACACCAAAAATATTTTGATTGTATACATCATCCATGGTTTACATTTCTACTATCATGATAGACTTACACTTGTTGTTCTATGATATTTTTTGTCTCTTTATATACACTACCATGCTTTAATTGATCTTATTTGAGTATGTGTAGTGACATCCAGATCTTTGATTGATTCACTCCACCCATTGAGGGGTCATCTTACTTCTACATCGAGACACACATCGATATACATACCCATTAGGGGCATCTTATACATGACTACACCATCCAAGTTATGTCATTCCTATACCACACACTCTAGTTATCATGTTGATGTACATTACTTACTAGTTTACATAAATTACTCTATCGACATTCACTAGTATATAGAATTTGTGTATTTCTTGGCATGAACCTAGTCTTGTACTCCATGTCTTTCATACTTTCGTTTCTTGATTTGATTAGTTAGATGTGATTGTATTTCCAATTTTCACATACTTTCCTTTATTTCTTTACATATCTAGATTGATTTCATTCTTCAGTTCCTATTTTGTCTCCTATATGTGATTTAGGACATTTTCTAATGTCCTTTGCTTTTATTCATGCATGTGCCTTAGGATATTTGCCAATGTCCTTTGTATATACTTTTCTATGTGATTGTGGCTTTCATGGTAACCTTGCTTGTTTCAATTGTTTGTGTATGTGGCATATTAAACATGCCTTGTATGCGTACCTTCTAGTTTGAGTGGCATGTGCCCTTGTCCCTTATTTTCTTGGGCCCTTGGACACCCTTGTATGATTCTTACTTCTTGACTTATGTGCTTTTTGTTTATTTGTTTCTCATTGTTTGAAATGTCATGATACACATCATGTATTCTATTTATTTCTTGGATTCCATGATGGACATCATGCTCCATCCCTCCATGACAAATAAAAAATAACAATTAAGACTTCCAGTACATTACATATATTATTGCATTGTTATATATATATATATCTATGCATACCCCTATTGATCTAACAATCTCTCAATATAAACCATGTTATATCTTGAGATATCTTATTGATTATCATTGTTACATCATATATATTTGTATCATAACACACTTGTGGGTCTCTTTCTTCTAAGGGAAGTCATTATAAGGTCTTCATTCTTACTCTCAGAAAAGGGGGAAATAAATAGGGGTTTTATCATAGAGATCAGAGCTCCTAATAGTAAAAAAATATAGCATTCATCACACCTAAAACAAAAACCAAAAATCAAACCAATTAGAATAGACCAACAAAATAGTGAAAATGCTAAAATAATTACCACATTTGGCCTAGGATAATAGCACCAAGATTGGACTACATCACCGATGCCACTACTATCCATTTTTACCACTCCTATCCAAATAGCAAAAAAATGACTTTTCATAAGCAGGTAGAAAACTAGGTTTAGTTATAGTTTTGCACAATCAGATCAGTTTAGAATCAATAGTTTTTAGTACACTTTTGATCAAAGAATCTAGGTATAGGGGCATTATTCACAACATGATGGCTCTCACTTCTAGTTTTAGATATGACAATTGGTATAACTTCCATATCAAAATCAATGTTTTAGACACCAGTGATTAAGGGCAATGTGTGTGGCACATTTGTTTTCTTTCTTTCCATGTTCAACATTACCTAGGTATTCTCAGTAATTGCATGCCTCATTTCATCTTTATGTGGTTGGCATCATTTTGGAGTGGCTTTCATACAAGCCTAAACTTCCACATTTTGGAGTGGCTTTCATATAAGCCTAATGGACTAGTTTTAGAGTGGCTTTCATACAAGCCTAATCTATATCTTTCAGAGTGGCCAAGAGTGGCCTAGTTTCTAGTATACATTCAACTATCCATGCAAGCATTATTAGATCACAGTAAATTCATGGACTTCAGAAACCATCTCATATGGTATACATTTCATACTAGTATTAGTTTATAGTTTCACTTCACGGGGTAATGATGGAGCCAAAAGACTAGCTAGCCTTTGTATTCTTGAGTAACCTATTTAGAGGTATTGGACATATAGTCCAAAAATTGATTAGCACAAATATGACCACCTAGCTTCACTTAGTGGGAAATGATGGATCCAAAGGGATAGCCTTTGCATTCTTGAGCCACCCTCAGGGAATTAAGCACTAATCTCTATTCATGACATTAATCTTGATACAACATCATCCAGCATTACTCAACATCACAATAGGTTTTTTATTAGTCCATGTACCTGGTGAGGTGTATTCATTCCTTTTTCTTCTTCTATCTCTTACCTAAATTTATACTTTCTTATTTTAGATATAACATATCTAGTAAAAACTAATCTACTCTTTGTTTTCTCTTGTAGATTCACACTTCAAAACATGTTCTATCTATGCACATCTAACATCACATAGCTTCATGATCTTCACCCTTGTATTTAAGTTTAGGTATGTTTTATATGTTTCCTTTATTTTAGTATTTTGATTTACTACATCACTAGAATAAAGGTGGGGGGGGGGGGGGGGAGGAATGTAGTTATATAAAATGTGAAAATTGGTAACTTTAGTGTGGGTAATGACACCCAACCCATATGTCCCTCCTAATTGCTTTCATGGCCCTCATATGCATCTTTTCACTGATTCCCAATCATCTATAGCCTTCCAGTTCTAATCCTAGCTCAACCAAATTACTCTGTCTATGATAGATCCATATTCTTAGGCCCTATAAGCTAAGGATAATATCACCCAACTTGGGCAACAACATCGGTGCCACTACTATCCACTTTTGGTTCTCTTGTCCAAGTGTATTTTTTTCCCCAATGGTCAATTCCTTCCAATTCTTCCTCTTTCTCCTTGTTAGCCTAATGCGATCACATTCAATCCATGACCAATAAATACCTATAAAATCCCATTCAAAGATCATTTATAAAGGGTTGGTAACTATCACTAAATAAGAAAGAATACAAGCAAGATTACTCAAGCAATCTTCCCTATCCTCTACATATAGCTAGCCAATACACTTACAAGCTTATTCAAATATTTATCCCAGTCCCTAACCACTTCTAGCACATCTAATTTAGTATTTTGCATATTCATACACTCAATTTCAAAAATCACATCAAGTGGGAGTATATATGGCTTGATCCCTCTTTGAATTATTGGTATGTAGGTAGCATGCCTACATAAGGGGTGTGGATACATGTTCAGTGAATCTTACACACACTAACCCCCCCTCTTCTTATAACTAGTCAAATCATAATAGAGTATATAGTTTTAAGAGAAAATATACTCTATAGGGATATCTATAGACTTTTAGCTATGAAAACTTCATGGATAGGGTCACACAGATCTGGTGAACAAAACCCTAAAAGCTCAAATCCTCAGGATAATAGTGGTGGAGGTGAACTAAAACACTGATGCCACTCCTATATATTTCCATCTTATTACTATTTTTAGAAACGTCAAAATTACAACCTAATTTACATAAATTAGTAACTTAATTATTGCATATTTATTTACTTATTTTAATACTCAAACCCTTTGATTAAATTAGGAATAATACACCAATATTCCCAAAAAGGTTAAATTGAAAGCATCTTAGAATTGTGAATGTGTTAACCTAGTGTCTAACAGATCTCAAACCCAATGGATAGTACTTGATAATGTCTATCTCATCCATATAGGCCTAGATGATGGAGAGGTGTCAAGTGTCAAATTAGAAAGAATCTCTTGAAAATAAGTACTTCTCTCAAAGAACAACTATGAGTGGTGGAATGGAGAAGAATGTATCCCTTAACACCCTTAGTATATCAAGCGAATATGTAATGCTTACTCTAAGGTTACATTGGTTTAGATTTATTCTTCAGAATGTGAGCCATAAAAGGATATACAAACACTCAAAATTGTTTCACTATGGGTTTCTAACCACTTCAATCTTCAAAAGGAGTGTCTCCCTTTAATTCTTTATGAGGAACACAATTTTAGATATAACAAGCACAGTTAATGGCCTCAGCCAAATACCAAGGTGAAAAATACTTGGAGTGTAACATACAATTTGCCATTTCCTTTAATAACTTATTCTTACACTCTAAAACACCATTCTACTAATGACTATATTAAAATGTACATTGTATTTTAACACCCTATATTATGCATAATTTCTAAAAATGGATACTGACATACTCACCACCATTATCAATGCACAAAATAGTGATGGCATTATCTAGCTATTTTTATACAAGAACATTTGTATCCTCAAAATGATCAAAAACCTCTAGTTTCTACTTCATAAATACACCTAAATATACCTTTAAAAAGTCATTGATGAAAGTAAGTATATATTTAATATATTTGAATGAAGGTTTTGGAAATAGACCATTAATGTCACTATGGACAAGATCCAATATCTATTTAGTTCTCTATGATTTACCTTTATTGTAATTCTCCTTAGGATGCTTACTAAGTATGCAACCTTAGAAAATATTGTCAAAAAACATAACTCATAGAAAGCATGTTATGATGACAGAGTTGCTCTCGATAGCGATAGTTGAGATGGATCAATTGCTCATACCTTAATTTATTCACCCCATCTAAATTAATGAGTAGTTTACTAGAGGGTTGATTAGGACAAAGTGAAAATGTATACGATCATGACTAGTGACCTATTTTCCCAAATGCAACTATGGAGTCACTTTTTTCTTTATAATAACCACTAAATTAGGTGTGAACTTAACTCTCTTCCCTTAACAATTTTGAGTGATCTGATAAAGATATAGGAGATCGATGTATAAAGAGGGAACACATAAAACATTATGAAATGTCCCATCATTAACTTTAATATATCCTCTCCCTCTAGCTTCCATATAAGTATCATTACCCAATAAGGTGGAAGTCATAGAATAAGTCTCTAATGACAAGAACATGTCATGTGATGATGCCATGTGGTCAAATGAACTAGAATGAATTACCCATTTGGAAGGCTGGGATGCAACTACAAATAGTGGCTATTACTTATCTTTTCCCTTTTTAATGTATTTCACCTTATTATACTTCTAAATTGATTATTTTTATTGGAATAGTTAAGGACACTGATGTTATGCTTCTCGAGCATTTTAATCAGCTGGTAAATATACTTCATGCATTTGGATTCATCATGCCCAGATTTCTTGCAATAGGCATATGTGAGTCTCTCTTTGTTTTTCCATCTTAAGAGGATGAATCTTTTGATGCTTTGTAATTAGCATCTAAATTTCAAAACTTTCTTTGCTCTAGGTCCTTCTTATTCTATTTCTTATCCTTATTGCCATAAGCTTTATGTTTATCATGACTAACAATTAAGGCATGCAATTTAGATGACTTTAGTGTACCCATTTGGATAAGTTTGTCTTGCTTATGATTCAAGTAAAAAATAAAGGCATTCAAGGATGACATGGGATAAATGAAGATAAAATAGTTAGATCCCAATTTGGCATTGATGGAAAGAATCAATTCAAGGGTGATTTTATCTTTGTGAAGAAGTATTATATTTGATCAAAATTGCCTATGCTCAAACTAATGAGATAATTATCCAACTAATGACTTCTCATTATGTATTTATTCCCAAAGTCTTTTTACAATTTCATCCAAACTTCATTACAAACTTAGTAGCATATTCAATATGAAAGAGTAGACTGAAATACATAGGTAGGAATAGTAGACCATAGTCTTTGTCACTTCTATTAAACCTCTTCACCTTCTTTACATCAAGTGGTGATATTTTTTTTTACCCATCATGATTTAGTGTAATACTTTAATCTTCTAAATGATTTAAAATTTGACTTGAATCCACTCATCAAAGTTTAACGGTTTAAGAAGTGGAACTAAACTCTAATACATGGCGCATAAAATAAGTATGTGATGAACTATGTGTGTTGAAAGACTAAAAATATGTAACCCACTTAAATCTATAAAGGTTTAAATTTTTAAGGCACAAGAATATTACCAATGTGTATATCTCAAAAAAACTCTTACTTTAAAAAAAATGGAACATCAAGAGGAGTAACAAGTTGAAAGTTATATGCATTTGAAGTAATAGATAGCTAGGTAAATCTTCACTTTATAAAATTTGAAAATTTTTAGGTTGAGAGTTTTTGGAATAAACTTCCCCAAGAAAAATTAAGCCTTATTGGAACAAAATTTAAGCACTTTTGTGTTGCAAGTGACTAGGGACTAAAACCTAAAATGGGTACTCACCCTCCCCTTATTCATTGATTTGATTTATGTGGGAATGATGCCACCCCAAAAATAACTCCACTTTTGAAATGAATAGTGACACTTTACACTCGATCAAATTAGACATCTTATTGAGTGTCATAACAAATAAGGAGAAGGTTGGTAAAAATTAGGGCATGTTCAAGTAGGTGGTAGATCTCATGGTCTATCTTCACACTAAGCAAAACTTGGGTTGTGTCTAGGCACTAGGTGGATTTCAAATCATGTCCAAGTAAGGGGTGGATCTCTGTTCATGCTTGTGTAAGGGCCAAAACCCAGAAGATGTCAAAGTAAGGGACAAAATCTAAATGTGTGTGAGTAAGGGGTAAAATCTAATAAGTTGTTGAGTAGGGAAAAAAACCCTACATGTGTACAATAATGGGCATAACCCAATAGCTATGTGAGTAGGGGATGGAACCCTATACATTCTCAAGGAGGGGAAAATGTTTTCTAACCCCAAAATATACTTTAAGGGGTTAAAATATATCCAAGGCTATCAAAGGTGGGAAATATTTACATGGAATTTTTTTACGCCATTAAAATTTTTCCAACTATTAAAAATACTTATTAGTGTTGGAAATTCTATCAAACTACGAAACCCTCAAATTAACAAGTTTCATTTCATTTATAAAAATACCAACAAATACCCATTTCATTTCTTGACAAACATATAAAAACCTAGAAATGGTTTTTCCTCAAACTCATCAAAAGAATGGATTTTTTTTTTAAATTTAAAAAGTAGCATTGAAACCATCAAAAAATGGCTAGAAATTGATTGTCACAAAATTGGGTCATGTATACAACCATTCCTAATGATTTCCAACCTTATAAATTCAAAGACATTATTTGATTTTCACTTAGAGATTTTGGATGTGTAGATTTGCATGGATTTTCAAGAAAGCCCACCAAACCCTAGAAAACTAAAATCAATGAAAAATATCAAACAAGATATAATGTTATATCTTTAAAAAAAAAAACTCAATGGAATTAATCTACTATCTCAACTCTGATACTATGTTAGAGTGGGCCATAATTGAGGATCGGATTGGATAGGAGTGAATGCATGAAGATGAATATGTATGGAGTTATAAAATCTGAAAAACAACTCAACATGGAAGAAGGTTGTCTTCATAACCAAAAAGTTGTAGTAGCATCATCCCTTTAAAAAAATACATAGGAAGGTACATTATACAATGAGGAATTAGATCACCCAAAAGGTAATTAACTCAAATCACAATTATAAAATGACTTAAATTACATTTATCCTAATGAATTATTATTAACCAAAGAAAGCTGATTATACTTGTGGTAAAAAGCCTACACTAATAGTTTAAATAATAAGGTTTCTAAGCAAGATAGGCCCCATAATATGATGTTTTCGTACATGTAAACGAATTACCAATATTTCATATGAAATTTAGTTTATGTCAAATGATCTTAGGACTAAAGGATTTTGGTGGTAGGTTGTATAGAGGCCATAAAATATATTAGGCTATATAGAATTGAATTAAAATGAATTTAAACTGTTTAAAATTCTTCCTAATCCATAGAAAAAGAAAACAATGGCTATGAAATGGATTCAAATGTTAATATAATTATCTTGGGGAGTACATGTATAATGTGGATTTTGTACTTCTTATTTTAGGTGTTTGGAGATCATACCAATTAGAATTATGAAGTTTCAAGAATAATTAAAAATATGCTACCTTAATTGCTATAGTACATTAACAAATGCTTTATTTCCAAAATGACTCTCTCTTTGTTCCACATGGGCCTTCATTTTCATTTTCATTTTCACATTCACCTTCACATACCAAGCTTTGATATCACTATTAGGACCAAATAATGGACAGGTAAAAGTAAAACGTACATTTTATAAAGTTGATAAAGTTTAAACATAATGGTAAAATTTTATTTTTCAAAACTTTTAAAATTTTCAAGATATTAAAATTTTTCATTGGGTAGTTACACTATGGGACCTAATTAACTAATGACCCAGATAACTTACTAACTAGTAAAACTAACTTATTAACAAATTAATAAGTTAATTCTCTAATGGGGGTGTCACATAAAGTGAAGCATGATCCATATACATTTATTTAAATATCAAAATTAAAGTACTAATGCTTTGGATTAATTGAACCAACATCTATATTGCTACTTAAATTCCATAATTGTGATGACACTTTCCATAATTTTGCTTTTTTATATTATTAATAAGTATATGCATATCATTTTTTATATGTTATTTTCTTTTAGTATTCACATGAAAAATGTGATCTCATAGTATCCTTAAATTTCATGATGTCTTGTAAAGGCTTCTTGCCATGTTATCTATCCCAGAGTAAGATATGCTTTATAACACTTCCTTAGGTTTCCATATGTAAAATATGGAGTTCGTAGTTTTCACCAATCTCCTAAAGTGTTGAATTTAATTTGATCCATATGTGTCATTATAAATTAGATTAAAATTGGTGTCTTCAAAATTATCCATAACACAATCTAACTTCATTTTAATTAATGCATGAAAATGGAGGCTCATTATCAATGTCTTAATTTATCTTTGATTAGTTATAAATTCTAAAATATATTTGTAAGATCATAAATGCACAAAATAGTAAATTTCACTTTTACATACAAAAAAATTATTTTGACTTTGTGGTTTTGATGTTTGAAATAAAAATATGAAAGAGGAATGCATTAGATGATTGAATTAACTTGAAATATGTTGTTAAATTTTAACATGTATCTTGCATTGAATTAGTCATCTAATCTTTCTTATAAAAAAAATTATAGTTGGACAAAGGAGAGAGTATATTCTATTATTTTTGATGTCTAGTGTAGCTAGTGTGTAGACATATAGGTGATTTAATAAAGTAAGAAAAGTGAAGGATCTTCACCATAATATTCTTATTTATATGATAAAACTCAATTAAATTTTTAACCTTATGCATATTAAACTTTAGCTTATATTTCTTTCAAATTAATTTGTACTGTAATTACAAAGATAAGAGTTCATATTATGTTTTCCATTAGTGCAAAGGAAAATCTTATAGTGGGTAGACCATTAAGTATGAAATTACCAATTGAAATCCCACCAGATAATATATTATTGAATTTTAAAAGTTTTATTTTATGTTAAAAAAATACTTGAGAGTTTTGAATATAATGAAAATCAATATAGATACTGATATCATGTCTTATAGTGACCAATGTAGATACAAAAATATAGTATTAGACACTTGACTATGTTAGTTTTGACCTACCTAAACACCCTTCATGACTTTGGCATGCATGTATGACTTTAATTCACAATTATAATACACATTGATAGACCATAAGAAATGTGTTGTTAATTGATTGAAAGAGAAAGGAAATGAATTTATGAATAAGAATTTCTAGAATGTTGTTGAACATGCTAAGCACATCTTTTTACAAAGTAGAATTGATAAAATTTAGTTAACATTGGACATTATAATTACATTTTATATAACATTAACAAACCATATGTGATGTATCTCGATTATGTTCACATATTGAAAAACTTTGTTGCAAAAAAAAATTATAGGACATTCTATAATTCATGTCTCTTTTGTAAAAAATATTGTTAGTCAAGTCTACAAAAGAATAATTCAAATGAGATCCATGTTAAAAATAACCACAATATTAAATATTCTAATCAAGCATAATAGATTTATGTAAAACTTACCTTATTAACATGATAGGATTCTTAGTGACATCCATGACATTCATTGAATAAAAGGCCCTGAAATAAGTAAGAAAAACTTATTCCTTGTGAGGTGTGCTATTAAATTTTTTTCCCATTTCTTTTGGTTTGAAAGAGAAGGGAGACCTAATACCAAAAAATATATCTATGTAGTTGTTTTTCACATTGTGGTAATTTTTTTTTATTTTCAAGAATGATAATGGAGATTTAGAATAGATTTCAATATAGATGTCATGATTCATCCAAAAAGGATCCCAGGACTAGGCACGAGTGTGAGGTGGGGGGGGGGAGGAGGTGGGGTACAGAGGGAAACTACATGTTAGAGGTAACCCATAATTATAAAGAGTGAATGTACATAAAAAGATCTAGATAGAAAAAATCAACACACATTAAATGTAGAAAAAGCTTGATGCTTGTATAAATTCAACTTCTATTCAATGTGAATGAATAGGTAAAAGAATACATAATGTATAGTTTGTGTATGATAGATTATATACATATAGCATGATGTCTATCACTATGAGTGTGTATCACATTGACCTTAGATCGAATGCATATGATACATAATCATACATGAAATACAAGAAGCATTTACAATTATTTTTGGTTACATAGAAGATATTTATAAGTTGTTTCATCTTCCTTATTGAGAGGTGGTTGAACTTATAGGTATATATCAGATAAATACCCAACTAAATCACTGACATGTTCCACATTGATAATCACCACTAAGAAAGCCACACATTTAGTGAAACCTGACACATGGATGTGTTTGAGTAAGGTAAGTGTAGGTGGATGTAAATAATGATAGGATTAGTATATAGGAGAGTGTGCATGACTATGAGTAGACATGAGTGTGACATGTGGGATTATGATCAAGAATGAGTGTGTTCTGTAGGATTGTGAAAAAGTCCAAGTGAAGTGTGTGTGATTTTGGCATGCTTGGTGCAGCTAATAAGTGCACACATTATGCAAGTATGCAAAGGAGAAGTGTACATTACATAGGATCTATGCATAGATCATTTTCCCTTTATTTTTATATAAATTATATCCATTGCATCATTGTGTAGATATATAAACTACACATGAAGTTACTAAGAGTTATACCACCTAACTTGATCAGATTATTTCCTCAATTTGACCACTTTGAAAATTTGTTGTATGTTATGGTAGTCACATGTGTCTATCACTTCAATGATCTGGTCCTTTTTTTTTGGGATAATTTTTTTGGATCAAGATCAAAAATATGTGTCATTATTAGCTCAATAAATGTAGGAATGTAATTTTGGAGATGCTCCACATTGAATACTAGGTGCATGCCTAAGCATGAAGTTAGATCCAAAATTCATGTGTTCTCACCAACTACATGTAGAATGGTGTAAAAATCATAGTGTAGAGGCTTGATATTCTTATGTGTACCTTTGAAACAATCCTTTTGAAGGTGTAACCAGAATTTTTTGACAACTTAGAATACTTTGGGTGTGTGATGTGCATCATGGCTCTCCTTGTACTTTTCTTGTGTGTAATAAAGGATCTATTAGACCCATTGATGAATAGATTATATGTGGCACAAAAATTTATCAACTTTATTTACTTCTCATTATTATGTGTGAGACTCAATTTCATCTAGTGGGTGGTATGATATGTCTAGATATGTCACACGCCAAACCCCAAGATATGTCTGGAATGGATTATGTCCCATAGAGCTATGAATATATCTATTGTAAAATGTTGAATGTAAAAAAGGTTATCATCCCATGTGCAAGAATTCATGTAATTATACATTTAAAAAATATGGACAAGTGTTTAATTGATAACTTATGTTTTACCATCTAGATGTGGATGAAATATTGTCAACTAATCAAACTGTGTACCCATCAAGTCCCATAGTACTTAAAAATAATAACTTTTAAAGTTTGAATCTCGATTGGATATGATGGACATTGGGAAACCAAATTGAACCCAAACATGGTTGAAGAAGGCTTGTACAATTCCAACAACATCAAATTTATTCTTGAAAGCAACCATGATAGCCATATTTTAGAAAATGTCCACTATGACAAGTTCATAACATCATGAGATCCATGCTCATATATTTACATGGCCTATATATAATTGGTAGAGATGTGTAAAAACATATCTTCCTATCCATGGACTTGGTGATGAAATAAGGAATGCAAGATTTGATGTATCACTCCACATCTATTCACATGTACAACCAGTATAAGTGCAGTTACAATGCAGATAAATTCTTTTTTATGCTAAAGTTTCTTGATGTCTTGAAATATTTCACCTCCTATTTAATTATATGGTGAGGTATGCCATTAGGAACACAAAAGCTTATAATATTTTATAAAAGCTAGCCAGATAATTATAACTCCTAAACTTGTTTACCTTGCATAAGCTTAGTGGAAATTTATGTGAAGTCCTAATCAATTGACTAGAGAGATACCCAGTCTATGAAGTTGTATCACATGTCTCTAACACTATAAAAATCACGTGAATTATCTTTTTATCCATCCATTTCTTGTGTTTTATCATGCTATTGAGCTATTTTAGGTAGGTCATCCATTTCATGTGGTGTACATTCTCCAATTTACTTTATGTCTAATAGGAACAACAAATACTTTATTCCAAAAAAGGAACTTTCATCAACTTACACAAAATTATTTATAATAATATATATTCCCAAAATATTTTCTATATAATAGGTAAGTAATTATCATGTTATCCCTATGAAGCAAGGCTACAAACAAAAAAATTCCCAAATATAGATATGTTTAGAAAATATTCCAAACATGAAAGATGTAGGAATATTTATTAAACAAACTAATTACCTAACTACTATGAGTAATAAAAAATTACTTATTTGCATTTATTTTCCAATGGTGAATTAATCATAATCATAAAATTCCCCCTCTTAATTCAGCATTGTCTCAAGTGAATAAGAGAGAGATTCTCTGAATGCCTCAATTTTTCCCCATGCAAGTGCTTTAGTGAAATAATTTACACATTGTTGATCTGTCAGGCAATGTTGGAGCTAGATATTATTCTGAAAATGTTTGTAAATGAAATATACTTTCACCTCATTGTGTATGGTACATTCATGAAATACAAGATTGCCAACAAGCTTCACTACTCCTTCATTGTCTACATAAAGGATTGTTAGATTATTATATGGTATTCCAAATCCTTTAATTATATGTTTGAGCTAAATAATTTCATAGATATCTCCTCCTACTACATGATATTCTCATTCTGTGGAGGATCTTGAAACATAAGTTTGTTCCTTGCTTCCCTATGATATTGGTCTAGATCCCAAAAAGAATACAAATCCTAAAGAAAATTTTGTGTCATCAATGTTTCTTGCATAACCTAAATCTAAATATCCTATCAATAATAAATTATTGTTCTTCTTATATTCTACACAAAAATCCATGGTTATTTTGATGTATCTCAATACTCTCTTTACCACCTTCCATTGGAAAACTTTGGGTTCCTACATGAACTGTGAAATATAATTGACAACATAGTTGATATGTAGCCAAGTATAAGTCAAGTAAATGAGATTCCATATCAACTATCGACATAGGTTTGCATTTACCTATGGTGATGGATATACTCAAGAAAACTGAAGTCTTATCTCCATAGTTTTATAAATTGGTTTTCAATCCATCATGTGAAACTTCATGAACATTGTCCTTGCATATTTGAGATAAAAAACAAAGAAGTGATTTTCTCTCTACCAAAATTTCAAACCAATACAATATTGTAAAAGCCAAAGATCCATTATATCAAATGATCGATTTGGATTTTTATTTTTTAACTCAATCATCTTCACTAAACTATTAGTGATGACTAGATAATCAACATATAAAATAATGATTGCCATCTCCCCCTTGTTATTTGAGGTAGAGATTGTTGAAAATGCTATCATTGATGTCAAAGAGCATAATTTCTACCATCACATTACTACTGTCAAAGAAAAAATTTGTATAACTTAACATGTAATTTTAGATAGCTAAAAAGCCACTATTTCATTTCCAAATATCAACATATAGTTTTGGTCAACCCTCATCTAATATTGATGCCCAATGCAATCACTAAATACTAGAATTGATTTTAATAAAATTTTGACCTATATCTGAGTTTAGTTCTCATATTTCAAGTTACCAAAAATAAATTAAAATTATTATAACACTAAGCCCCTTAAGAAGGGAAACCCTATTGGGTGAAGAGACATAATTGGGTATAAATAAAATATGAAGTGGGGATTAATAATAGTATGACAAAACAATGTAATATCATTTTAATTTGAGTAGATTTAGAGAAGAAATAAATATGAAGAATGTTGTAAATTTGTGAAGGAGAATACATGTTGATGAATGTTGTATCAAATTCATGAAGGATAATATATGTTGAATAATGTTACATCATATTTTTGAAAGGGATTATATGCAGATCATCATTCATTGAAGAGGAAATATTCAAGAAGATGAAAACTTGGTTCATTTGGAAGTTAGTACTTCCTAAAGAAGAGATTGGTGTCTCTTGATAATTCGGTGCTTAGTAGTGGAGATTGGTGTCTCTAGTAGTTTGGTGCCTAAAAATAATTTTATAGTGGGGATTGGTGTCTCCATTAGGTTTGTGCGTATAAATGTTTTAATATAATTTTATATTGTGGTTTTATTCCCATAAAGGGTTTACATGTAAATGTTATCTCTTAATTGTGTTATCTTGTGTGAATGGTGTTATTATGGTTATTAATTTTTATTAAGTAAAAAGTTAATGTATATAGATTCACCCCCCCCCCCTCTCAGTATAATTGTGTCCTTAATAATTAGTATCAGAGTGGGTTCCTTCAGAAATAGTCTAACCACTGGAAGTAAGATTTCAAAAGCACACATGATAATAGAAACAAAGATGGATGTTGTGGTAGATGAAGAAAACTTTATGAGTGAAGGAAAATAACATATGTATTTAGAAGAAGAATAATATGAATAAAATGAAGGAGAAGTGGATCTTTAAGGAGAACTCATTTGTGCCTTAAGTGAGATCAATAATATTAAGAAAATAAACTTGAAACAAAAATTGCAGCTTCAAGTAGACTTTGAATCTAAGCAAAAATGTCACAAAATCTTGAGAAATAAAATTGTGAGAGGCTAGAGTCTGAAATTGTTTCCTTGAGGAAAGAACTAGAGAAAAAAACCATTAAGATTAATGGAAGCCTCAAATTTGAGAAGAGTACCAAGATCTTAGATGATATATAAAATGGGTAGAGGTCACCATTTATAAATACTTGTTTTGGATATAAACAAAATCAGATGACCAATAAAGAATATCACAAAGAGCCACTAAAGAAAGCAAATGAGGAAAATATAAAAAGTTATGTAGATGTTCTCAAAAGTCCTATTAGTAAGAATAAAAATAATCAACTCCCATATAAAATAAGCACTTATCCAAAATATAACAAGGACAAATATAGAAAGTCCTTTCCTCCAAGGTAGGCACACATGACCAAGTTCCAACAGTCTTTCTTTGGTTATTATTTTTCATGTAATCACTTTAGTCTTAAAGAAATAGACTGTAAGACTCATGAAATAAATTTAAGTTGGAACAAGAATATAAATACTTATGGGTTATAAAATATGAACTATAATTAATTTTATCCTTTAATAGATTACAATATTATGTCCTATAAGTGAAACAACTGTGGTCATATAGCATGATTTTATAGAAGTGGCTTTTTTGAACCTCCTAGACAAAACACGAAGGTGGATACCCTTAGCAAGAAAAAAGAATAACATAAAAAAATTTATAAGAGGAATCAAGAGAAATAATATCAAAATAAGGAGAAATCTATGCTTATGAAATCTGATCTCATGCACAAGACATATCACTAAGTTCATAAGGTGATGCACCAATTCAGGATGAGCTAATCACTGTATTATCTTTTAACTCTATATATTCTTTGGTGATATGTATTTATAAGATAAAGAGAATGATTAGATAAAATATTATTTGTGAGAGTGATGATTCAAGTGATGGTATTGTTATTAGAAATAAGTTAGATAAGTAGGAACAGAGTAGAAAATGAAATGGTGTCTTTGAATTTGATGATTATATTATACTACTCATAGAGAAAGAAGTCATAGGCATTGACAAACTAAAAATTATAGACTATGTTACTAATAACTCATATGTCAACTCATATAATCATAGGTTACTGATCAAAGGCCATGTAATATCTTCACCCTAATTAAGTGAGATGCAAGAAGCGCTTGTAGTGAAAAACCAAATCAAAACTGCTCTATTTACTGCTAGTCAGGAATATCAATGAAAGTAACACGACCAAAATTGAACTAAAAGTAAATAAAATATGGAAAAAAATCATATTATTACTACTAAAAAATGAATTTAAAACATTTTACTCAAACTTTGAGTGAATAGCTAATTGGAGAAGGTGTTAGTGCCCAAAATTTCACTTAGCAATTTTGGGCCTTTGATTAAAATATTAGAGCTCTTGTTGGTTTGAAAAAATGCAATTCATATAGAAAAAATCCCACACCATGATTTCCATGCCACTTGGAATGCCAAATAAATTGTAGCCTCACCATTAGACCTACCTACGTAGACATGTTCAAATCACTCAACCCCATGTCAAAAATAACTTATCATATGCACAAATAAAATCACATCCCAAAATACATAACACGTGGTAGAAAAGAAAATGTGTGGAGTATCGGTAGAGTTCAACCTGTTGACAAAAAAATGAAAATTTAAAAATGATTCATGAAGCTCTGTGGAGGTTGGGATATCAAAAGGTAAATTATGTTTGATAGGTGAGAAGTCTACCGAAGGTGTACAATTGGTAACCAACACTCAACTAACACCATTGTCAGGGAAAGAAAAGACACCCATGACACATGTCTTATCAGGGACTCTTGCAGAGAGATATGAATATTTCATGTTATCAAGTTATTTGTTTTTGTTAGCTACATTTGGACTATCTTGGTCGTCAATGCCATAACACTCCACTAGGGACATGTTAGGAATTGAGAGGTTTGATAATTTGACATATACTAAATTTATGGCAAAGAGCTATGAATTTTTCATGTTTTAAGGTGGTTTCCACTATTTTAACATGAATCTAAAAATTTAATTGTCTTTGGTTTCATACATCATCACTAACTTCAGCAAGATATGGTTTCAATATGTATCACTTCAAGTTTGTAAATAGTTATATTCTATAATTTTCCTTCTAGTGGTGACTCCAAAACATCATCTAGTTTCAAAGGATGATCAATGCCCACTTCAAATATATTTAGCTTTAATAATTATTTCTACTTCAAAGATAGAAGGACTGAGGTCATTCTTCAAAGGTGACTCTGTTGGAAATATTGTCATTGATGTCAAAGGTTTAGCATTATTGGTGATAAAGGCCCCATTGCATTTAATATTGTTGGTAATAAATATATCTTGGCTAATATGAGTTAATATTTATTTAATATTAACAAATATATTTTTGTTTGCATATGAGACAAAAGAAGGGCCCATGGAGAAGTCGAAGAGCCATAGGATAAAGACAAAAGAAGAATGGGACGCATTTTCCCATAAAGAGTCATCTTGGGGAATACCAAGAGTCACCAAGTGAAGACAAAAGAGTATGGGCAAATTTCTCATGAAGGGACACTTTAAGGAATACGAAAAGTCACCAAAGATAAGGAAAAAAGTGGAAAGGACGTTTTTGGTCATGAAGGGTCACCACATGACTTTTCAAATGCTTGGATATGAAGGGTCATCCAAGATTGGCGCCATTTTTCATGAGGATTGAAAGGTCACAAAGGGAGAAGGCTAAAGGTCATTTGGAAAGCTATAAATAAAGGCTTGAGTAGCCATTTGTAAGGTGGAAGTGAGAGGTTGATTTGATATTGTGATATCTAGCTTAGAAGAGCAATTGTGAGAGATGAATATGATTTGTATTTGTTATATCTAGCTTAGAAGAGCAAAAGTGAGAGAGAGGAAAGTTATGTTGTATTGATCTATCATTTGTTGAGATAGTAACATTGAGAGATAGGTGTGTGGTATACACAAAGGGGTTGGTGCTCATGAATTGTTGTTGAGTTGGTGCTTGGAAAAGGGGTTGGTGCTCCTATGGGTTGGTGCTCATGAATTGTTGCTGGGTTGGTGCTCGACAAAGGGGTTGGTGCTCCTATGGGTTGGTGCTCATGAATAGGTGTTGGGTTGGTGCTCAGCAAAGGGGTTTGAAGCTCCTGTGGGTTGGTGCTCACAAATTGTAGCTGAGGTTTGTACTTGGCAAAGGGGTGTGGTGCTCCTGTGGGTTTGTTCTCATCAATATATTTGAGATTTATTCTCCATGGTTTTTCCCACATTGAGTTTTTGCATTATATCTAGTGTCTCTCTTTGTCTTGTGTGATGTTTATTGTTTAAGTTTTATTGCATATCTTGAATGTTTTATTAAGTGGAATTTGATAAAGGGAAAGTTTTATAAGATATATAATATACTAATTCACCCCCCCTCTCAGTATATTCCATGCTTAACAATTGGTATCAGAGCAGGTTCCTTTTTGAAAAGTTTTACAGCTTGAAGGTAGATTGGGAAAGCACGATGGCTGGGTCATAGGAAGGATTTTCTACAAATAAGGCACCTTTGTTTGATGGGAGGAATTATGATTTTTTTAGCATGATAATGAAGGTTTATTTGATGGCCCTTGGATTTGACATATGGAAATCAGTGGTGGAGGAATATGAAGAGCCACAGACATCTACAATTACTCCAGCAGAAAAGAAGGCAAGTGAATGTAATGCTAAAGATTTAAATGCTATTTTATGTGGTTTATGTGAATCTGAATTTGTTAAAGTTATGTAATGTAAATCTACTCATGAAACTTGGGTAAAACTTGAGAATATTTACAAAGGTGATGGAAAGGTTCAGCAAGCTAAGTTGCAGGCTTTTAGAAGGCAGTTTGAAAGTTTGAAGATGGAAGAAGAAGAAGATATAACAAGTTATCTCTTGCGAGTTGATCAAATAAAAAATTAGATTCAAGGTCTTGGAGAAACATTGGAAGAGTCAACGGTGGTGCAAAAGGTTTTGAGATCTCTACCAATGAGATATGATGCAAAGGTTTCAACAATCGAGGAGATGAAGAATTTAGCCAAGCTAAAGATGGATGAGCTTCATGGTATTCTCACAGCATATGAGATGTGGATAGAACAAGATAAACCCTCAAAGAGAGAAGTAGTTTTCAAGACATCAAAGGAGAAAGCTAAGATTCAAGAATCAAGTTCCAGTGATGATGAAGATGACAACCAAGCACTTTTCATTCATAGGCCGAAAAGAGGAACAGGTAAATATCAAGGAAAATTACCTTTTAAATTTTTTAATTATGGAAAGATTGGACATTTTTCAGCTAGATGCCCAGATAAGGTTAATGATGATGAAGAAGAAAATCCTACATACAAGAAGAATTTCAAAGGCAAATCCAAGAAGGAATTCGAGAAGAAGAGCTTGTATTCTAAGGATCCTAGCTCAGTTGAAGATAGTGGAATCAGTGATTTAGAAGAAGAAGAGATTCTATTCATGGCTATACATGAAGATGATCAAGAAGAAGAAGAGGAGGAAGCTGAAGTGGATATGGAAGGAGAACTCAATTATGCCCTATAAGAGTTAGAAGTTGTTCAGAAGAAGAATTGAAGGTTAAAGCGCTAGATTGAGAAAAATGAACAAGAGTCAAAGGAAATGATTGAAGATCTACAAGCACACTTTGAAGAAGCCAAGAAGAATGAAGAAGATCTCAAAGCATAGTTGGAAATAGCAAGAAAAGATTGTGAAAGGTATGTTATTAAAATTGCCTCTTTAAAAGAAGATATTAAGAAAGCAGTCAGTGATAAAGTAGTCAGTGATTCAAAATTTGAAGATAGCACTAACATGTTGAATAAGATATTGGAAAGTCAAAAAGCATATTTAGATAAAATAGGAATCAGATTTGAAAAGAAAAAGATCTATGTTGAAGCTCTTACACAAGAGGAAACAAAAAGGGGAGAAGTGAAGAATACAGAGGACATTCCAAATAGAGAAGGCTAGAAGGAACAAAACTATAAAAGGAAATTAGGTCAGAGATATACAGACAGGTCTTATTTTTATGGCTATTTTTTTATTGTAATGGATATGGTCACAAGAAATTAGAATGTATAAAAAGAGCTAACAATTTCAGAAATAAGGAGAAGGAAAGTCAAGTAGAGTCAAGCAGAAGCCACAATTCTTTTGCTCCTCTATCAAGCTTTGATGAAGAGACCATAGTATGCTACAAGTGCAACAACTTTAGACACATAGCTTGGTATTGCAGAAGCGTGTTTGAGTCAATCAAAAAGGATCAGAGGTTCAAAGTTACATTCATCAAGAAGAAGAATCAGAGTCTCAAAGATTCATTCATTAGGGAGAAGGTTCAGACATGTACATGGCAAAAGAAACAACATGAAGATTCTATGATGGTGCAGATAGCTCTGCATGTGGGAGGTAAAGATCAGCCATGGTTAATTGATAGTGGATGTTTGAGGCATATGATAGGAGATAAAAGTAAATTCATATCTCTAAAGAAGATCAATGGTGGTACAGTGAGATTCAAAGATAAAACCACTACCAAGATAGCCGAAAAAGGTACTTTGAGTTTGGATTATGGTAGAACTAAGACTAAAAATGTTTTGTATGTAAAAGGTCTTAAGCATAATCTGTTGAGTGTTAGTCAAATTTGTGATCAAGGATACACATTAAGATTTCATGCTAAAGGTTGTGAGATTAGAAGAAAAGATTCAAATGAGTTGATTGCAGATGCTCAAAGGAAAGGGAACAATGTGTATGCATTGTCAGATATCTTCTCAAAAGCATGATCAAAGGATACATTCAAAGATCGGCGAAAGGAGGTTGATTTGATATTGTGATATCTAGCTTAGAAGAACAATTGTGAGAGATGAATATGATTTGTATTTGTTATATCTAGCTTAGAAGAGCAAAAACAAGAGAGAGGAAAGAGATGTTGTATTGATCTATTATTTTTTGAGATAGTAACATTGAGAGATAGGTGTGTGGTATACACAAAGGGGTTGGTGCTCCTGTGGGTTGGTGCTCACAAATTGTTGCTGAGTTGGTGCTTGGCAAAGGGGTTGGTGCTCCTATGGGTTGGTGCTCATGAATTGTTGTTGGGTTGGTGCTCACGAATAGGTGCTAGGTTGGTACTCGGAAAAGGGGTTTGAAGCTCCTGTGGGTTGGTGCTCATGAATTATCATTGAGGTTTGTACTTGGAAATGGGGTATGGTGCTCCTATGGGTTTGTTCTCATGAATATATTTGAGATTGATTCTCTATGGTTTTTCCCACATTGGATTTCCATGTTATATCTGGTGTCTCTCTTTGTCTTGTGTGATGTTTATTGTTTAAGTTTTATTGCATATCTTGAATGTTTGATTAAGTGGAATTTGATAAAGGGAAAGTTTTATAAGATGTAGAATATAGTGATTCACCCCCCCTCTTAATATATTTTGTGCTTAACAGACTCATCTATCTCACCCTTGAGTGGTCATGATAAAAGAAGGATACAAGTTTGGAGGCCTATTGAAGAGCAAAGTGTAGTTGTAAAGGACTATTTGGGTTGTCAAGATTTTGGTAATCCTAAATTTTTTATTGAAATTACCATTGTTGAGGATTTTCATATCTCTCTTAGTAATTCTAAAATTTATAGTCATATTTATTATCTATCTCCTTCTCAACCATCTAAATCCCATCCTAAGTTTGATCCATAAATTCTACTTCATTCACTCCCTCACAACCCTTTGCCATTTGTTCTTAAACCAATCATGAGGCATATGGACCAAGATGAGAATGAGTGTCCTATATTTTGAATTTCTAGAGTTAGGCCTATCAATTTTGATGAAATGGAAGGTTATCCCAATGAGGTTCTGAATGAAGTAAGGAACCGCCATCCAAAATTTCAAGGGAACAATGCAGTAAGTGGTCGTCAACACTTGAGGGATTTTCACAATATCATTCAATATTATGAGGTTGAGTATGAGGATGTGTGAATTAATTTATTTTTTCACACACTAGAATAAGACACTCATGAGTGATTCATTTCCCTTCCCCATGGATGCACTGATTCATGAGAAGAGATGAAGAATGTTTTTATAATTCAATATGGTAATAGAATTGATCCAAGGTTTCTCTTGGCTGAGTTTTAAAACATCAAGAACCCCATTAACTATGTGTAGGAATTTAATACATGGCTCAATAAGACCTTAATATGGCTACCACAAAACATTAAGCCTAGTGATGCAGTGTGCTTAATAAAATATTATGATGCCTTTGACAAGAAGGTTGCATACTAATTGTAGGACAAGGCTCCCACTAACTTGTGGTTGGTATTTAAAATGAACATCAAAATTGAGAATAACATAAAGGCTATGGTAAATCCCATGAACAAGTAGGATGTTGTAAAGTTGGTCAATCCAAAAAAAACACCGTCCACCAAGAATTCCAACCTTGAGGAAATAGTTAAAAAGTTGGCCTCCAAAGTCAAAGAGATGTCTTACAAGCTAGATAGAGCTAAGAAGGGTATCCATAATGGTTATATAAGTCAAGATAAAGCTCATAATTTGAGTCAATCACTAAAAATGCCTACATATGATGATAGAAATTAGAAAAGGGAAGTTGGAAAAGAAGTGCCTGATCCATTGTAAACTAAAGTGAATGTGGTAAATTTTTAATTTAGACATTGTTTGGTGTGATAACTACTTCCTTCCAAATCCTTCATGCGATATAGCTAAACTAAGTGACGAAGATATAGATGATCCTAAGTCTAATTTTGATTATGGTGAGCTTATGATTTTCAATTATCAAGACTCCCCATGTAATTTTTTTGCCTCCAGGATAATGATGAGGGAATTTTAGAGTATGGTCAAGAAGGTTATGATGTATGAAATTGATTGTGATGCTAATATTACACAAGAAAATGAGTCACCCAATCATGATCTAATTAAAGATCTGAAGTGTGTTATAAACAAAGTGTTGCACATGAATGTGGAATTTGGAAATCTCATTGGGAATATGGATGTTATTGAGAAACTAGCTATATTTGATGTTGGGTTTGACAATAAAGGTGTTTTTTGGAGAATGGAATTAGATAAAGTTGGGATTGTCTTCTATGCCCCCAATAATGAATGTTTTTAGTATTTTTTCAAGTAGTACTTTGAGTGCACGAATGACATTGTTGATCATGAGGCACTCTTTCTTGGTACTCATCTAATTACAGTCAAGAAACAAGCCTATTTATAACTATTGAAGGAGTACCAAAATATTTTGGTGTGGTCTTATCCAGATTTGAGACTATATAGGGAGGATTTGTTTTAGTAATTCATCCCATTACATCCTAACATCAATACCTTCAGGCATGTGTAGATATTGGTTTAATTCATCTTGGCCACCAAAATGCTGGAAAAGTTCAAGAAATTATGGGATGATGAAATTTTACAGTCGCTAGTTAATGGAAAACATCTAAAACATTTCTTAGATTGAGCCTATGACTATGTAAATAATTATATAATGTATAGTTTTATTATTTCATAGCTTTGTTTCCCCTCTACTTTGGGCCTTGCTTGTATAGTTATTTTCATCATTTTTGTTGTGTGTTTATTTCTATATCCTCTTGATCTATTTTTTATCATTCTACCTTGTTTTTTTGACCCTTCATTGGTGTTAGTTGTTAAATTTGCTAAATGTTTGACTTTGTGTCCCAATGGATTGGCACTTGGTCTTGTGTTTAATGGTTATTTGCACACCTGTAAGGGGTGTACATCCCTAAGAAAGAGCCGATGTTAGTGGCCAAAATTGTGCTAATAAATTTTGGGCCTTTTATTAGAATAATAAAGTTTATACTAGTTTGAAAACATGGAGCTCATACATAAACAACCACACACCATGATTCTCATGCCACCTAAAAGGCCACATAGATGGAAGCCTCACCATTAGACCTACCTATGTGGATATGTTCAAAGCACTTAGCCCCATGTCAAAAATATCTTGTCACGTGGACAAACAAAATCACATCCCAAAATACATAACACATTAAAATAAAATGTGTGGAGGCTCAGTGAAGGTCAAACCATTAAATACAAAAATGAAAATTACAAAATGAGCCATGAAGCTTTGTTGAGGTTGGGACACCAAAAGGCAAATTATGTTTGATATGTGAGAACTCTACAAGAGGTTTATATTTAGGAACCAATAGAAGGTAAATTATCCTCCACGATCCAAGAGATCCTCTAACTTCCATTATGATGCTTATACTTTGTCCATCAGATAGATCCTGATGGACATATAAAATATGGCATAGTTTGTGTTAAAATATTTGGTGATAATTCTAATAGCACAAGTATGAGATTCTATGAAATGAGAAACTTTGTCACTATTAAGTTGTTGGTTTCTACTAAAAATGCACCCTTATACATAATTTTCAATACATTTGTCATAATAAAAATATAAATAAGCTTAAAAATAATAAAATTCACCATTCAAAAATGTTTATAAAGTCCAAAAGCCTATAGATTGTCTAGTTACATGACCACCTTCATAAAAATAATGCTTAGTCAATAAATTTTTCATAATATAAGGTACTTAATGATAAATGCGACAAAAAAGAATGCTTTGTAGGTTTTAAACTCTTGACCTATCTTCAACAAATGTCTTAAAAAATACTTTTGACCAAGTGCACTACAAGCCCAAATGACATATTAATAAACTATGTTTTTTAAGGTTTTTGAAAAAAATCACTCATCCATGAATAACCTAACATAAAATAAATACCCATTTTTCATTTTACCAAAAACAAATTATTGGTTTTTGGATTCCACCAAACCAATTTTACGTGTATTTAATAAAATCAAGTTTTGAAGATTTTGAAACCCCTTTGTCAAGATATTTTATTGTTGTTACTACATCTCACTACTAAAAAATCCAATTGAATGTCGTACAATAGAACAAATAAATGGTGGATGTCAAACAAATTCATTCAAATAACACTTTTCTTACTAGTATCATATAAAAACAAACACAAATCAAAATTTCAAAATATGGGACACCATTATCTCATACAGATGTCATACAATTACATGGAGAAGATGTACAAATGTTTTTATTGCTCCAACAGGGGTTTTTGACTCATACAAATAGGGAAGTAAAATTTATAAATTGAGTTTCAAAGCATATATCTACATCAAAATGTCATTACTATGTTGATAAGATTTGAAAGATCATATAAGTTGATGTCAAAGTGGGACACAATCAAGAATTAGATTAGATAGGATCAAATGCATGAAGTTGAATATGTATGAAATAGTGAAATCTAAAGAACAACCCAAAATGGAAGAAGCTTGTCTTCATAACCAAAAAGTTGTATTACCATCATTTCTTAACTAAAAATTACATAGGAAGGTACATTATATAGTGAGGAATTAGGTCACCCAAAAATGTAATTAACTCAACTCATAATTAAAAAATGACTTAAAGTACATTTTCCCTAATGACCTATTATTAACCTAAGCAATCTAATTACACCGTATAGATAAAACCACATAGTGGAAAAAATCCTACATTAACATTCTTCTTAATCATAGCTTAGGTGGGTAGAAGAATTAGGTCCTAGTAAAAAGGCCTAATGAGGTACCCAAGTTTATAGAGATGATCTCCTAGAGGAAGAAGTTAAAGCTTCCTGAACCCCAAAAAGAGCCAAAAAATTAATATACTTGATCTTAATGAAGGTTTTGGTTAATATATTAGTAATTTGCTTCATTGTATGGGTGTAGTGAAGATCAATGACTCACTCATGGATGAGTTATCAAATGAAATGCATGTGAATATCGATATGCTTGGTATGTTGATAGAGAACTAGATTCTTGCATATATGGATTACGCTTTGGTTGTCATAGAACATAATTGTTGGTCTTCAACATTGGATGATAAAATTAGTGAGAATCCCCTAGACCTAAATAGCCTTAGTGTTAACATTAACAACTCTATCTTCTTCCTCAGTAGAAGTTAAAGCAATAATATTTTTCTTCTTCCTTGACCAACTAATCAGACCTAAACCAAAGGAAAAAATATATCTTGAAATAGAATTATAATTTTAAATATCTCCAACCTAATATAAATCTATATAACTAAATAAGTCAATGTTAATACCTTCTCCATAGTGAATCTTGAAACTATGATTACCTCAATTTTAGTGGAGAATCCATTTAATTGCTTTCCATTATAGATCATGTGATTCTTGTATAAATCTAGATACCATGCCCAATGCATATGAAATGTTAGATCTAGTGTGTGTATCATAAATGAGATTGTCAACAAGTTATCGATACTTGCCATACTACGGATCCTTTCTAAGCACCATTGATTACGAGAACTTCACCCATGGGAAGGATGATCACATATCTCATCAATATGGTAATGGGCATGTCCTCCATCTCCCGTATTGGGTTTTTTAATGTGATTTCCATTCTCTTCTAATTGTTCAAACCCTCCCCATATGTCTTGTTCTACTCAGCCTTGTGTAGGTTCCTAGAGGTTTTCTTCCACAGTTCATGATTTCCACTCTTTTAAAATTATCACAAAACTACAAGCCTGATTTCGTGCATCATTCTATTAGAGTCATGCGTGTTTCTATCGATATATACCACTGCTTGCTTGAATTGTCAATCAAAGTATACAACTTCTTTTCAATTTATTTGCATAGAAATTCTAAAATACCATGGTTTTTGGATTTAGTAAGGAGGAGGATGATTGTAAGAAATAAATAAAATGGAGGGCAATATTTTTTTGGATTATTCTAAATTGGTTGTATAGTTAATTGAAATTTAGAATTACGTATGGATTGTTTGCCTTGAACTCTATGAATAGAATTTCATAGTAGGCTTATCAAAATTTAACACCATAGGTTTCGTTCATTTTTATTTTTGTTTCTTTATTGAAAATTCCCATGCTTTTCTGGTTCTATTAATGAATCAACTTTATTCACCTCCATTCTATGTTAGTATAGTGACTATTTTATTTGATTTGTAGCATCCATTTGCACATAATCTAAGCAAGGAAAATGCTAAATAAATTTTGTTATAAATGTTATTTATATTTTAGTGCATATGTATTTTTGTGGGGGTTTTCCATCCATGAAAAGCATTGCAATATAAAAATTTTGAATAGAGTTTGAACCTCTAATATGAGATATGAAATTTTTATATCTTATCATTATTACACTCAAACTAAGGAAAGAGTTATATGGTAGTGGAATAAAATGGTGTATTATTCTCTGTGATAATGTTGTTTGTTAGTTGTGCATATCTATTAATTTTGTTAATTTTCATATGTTGATATTAATATGGTATTGTTAATTCTATATGATGCATTATTGTTTGTGAAATCAATAGGTATAGTGATAAAAGGTTAACACCATCCTTAACCCTATACCTCAGTAGTTATCACATCATGTTAGACCTTCCTCCACATAAATTATAAAAAATAAAACTATATATATATATATATATATATATATATATATATATATATATATATATATATATTATTATAAAAATATTTCACTAAGAAATATTCATAGTGATTTATTATTAATGTCATCAAGAAATAGTAAACAAGGTTCAAGCAACAAACAAATTTAAACTAATTTCTTTATTAGGATTGGGTAGTGCATAGGTAAAATTAAAATCTAAATTGTATGAAGCTAATAAATTTTGAACACAAAGATTAAATATTATTATTGAAAAAACTTACAAAGTTTAATCTATTAAAATCTTTCACGAAGTGTTTCTACTACAGTACCCAACTAATTCTCAAATAGTGAACCAACTAATTTACTAACTAGTGAAACCAACTTACTAACAAATTATGAAGTTAATTCACTAATGGGGTGTCACATAAAGTAAATCATGTCCCATATATATTTATTTAAATATCAAAACTAAAATACTAATACTTTGGATGAATCAATGCAACAAACCCCCTTGATCTAATAATGTGTATAAAAGATGACTCATAACTATGACTATGAAGTCATAACTATGACTATGAAGTCATAAAAAATATCCTCAACACCTACAACTAGAACACTATACATCATCGTACTGATCAACCAATGTTTCTTCCAAGAAGCATGTTATCCTATGAATTGTGACATGAATGATGAATAGATGAAGGTATGTTCATCCCATATGAGCATTTTGCATTATACTATAGTAGAATACCATCAAGGCCTATTCAACCATATCGATCAACGTAAGGTATAACATGGAAATCCATCCAAGTGACTATTCAACACTATATATGTTACATCTCCCTGATTCCTAATAACTATTTCCAAACCTTTGCTCAACACCATAGTGCTAACAACTTCTATGTCAACTCGTATATTCACCAATGATTAATCAAAGGCCATATAGTGTCTTCCCCCCAATTAGGTGAGATGTGAGAAGCCCTTGTAGAAATAAACTAAATCAAAATGACTCTTTCTATTCCTAATCAGGAATATAAATGAATTGAACACAACCAAAACTAAACTAAAAGTAACAAAAAACTGGAAAAAGAATATACTATTATTATGAAAAATGAATTTCAAACATTATACCCAAACTTTGAGTGAATAGTTAACTTGAGAATGGAAATTATCCTCTAGCCTCAAATATATCCTCTATAATTGTATATGTTTGATAAATTTTGAACACAAAGGTAAAATATTGTTATTGAAAAATTTTATAAAGTTCAAGCTATTAAAATATTTCATAGGGTGGTTACACCGTAGGACCCAACTAACTCTTAAACTATAAACTAGCTAAATTACTAACAAATTACGAGGTTAATTAATGAATAGGGGTGTCAAATACAGTAGAATGTATCCCATATACATTTATTTAAATATCAAAACTAAAGTACTAATGTTTTGGATCAACTAACCCAACAAACCCCCTTAATCTAACAATGGATATATAATATGATCTAGATATATGACTATAAAGTCATCAAAAATATCCTCCATAATTGTAGCAAGAACACTATAAATTACTTATTTTTGGATCCCACCAAACCAAGTTTGCATGAATTTAATAAAATCAAGTTTTGAAGATTTTGAAACCCCTGTTTCAAGCTATTTTATTGTTGTTGATACACCTCACTACTAAAAATTCCAATTGAATTTTGTACAATAGAACAAATAAATGGTGGATGTCAAACAAATCCATTCAAACAACATTTTTCTTACTTGTATCAAATAAAAACAAACACAAATTAAAATTTCAAAACATGCGACACCATTACTTCATCCATATGTCATACAATTACATGGAGAAGATGTACAACTATTTTTATTTCTCCAATAGGGGTTTTTGACTCATACAAATAGGGAAATAAAATTTAAAAATTAAGTTTCAAAGCATATATCTAATCAAAATTTCATTAATATGGTGATAAGATTTTAAATAAGATATAAGTTGATGTCAAAGTGGGTCACAGTTGAGAATTGGATTAGATATTATTGAATGTATGAATTTGAATATGTATGAAGTAGTGAAATCTAAAGAACAACTCAAAATGGAAGAAGCTTGTCTTCATAACCAAAAAGTTGTATTACCATCATTATTTAGACAAAATGTACATAGGAAGGTACATTATATAGTGAGGAATTAGGTCACCTAAAAATGTAATTAACTCAACTCATAATGAGAAAATGACTTAAAGTACATTTCCCCTAATGACCTATTATTAACCTAAACAATCTAATTAGACCATATATATATATATATATATATATATATAATCACATCGTGGGTAAAATCTTACACTAATGTTCCCCTTAATCATAGCTTAGGTGCATAGAAGAATTGGGTACCAGTGCAAAGGGATAATGAGGTACCTAAGTATATAGAGATTATAACCTAGAGGAGGAAGAAATCAGTGTTGCTTGAACCCCAAGAAGATCCAACAAATTAATATACTTTCTCTTAGTGAAGGTTTTGATTAATATATTAGTGATTTTCTTCATTGTATGGATGTACTAAAGATCAATGACTTACTCATGGATGACTGCCCAAAATAAATGCATGTGAATCTTGATATGCTTGGTCTATTGATGGATGACCAGATTACTACATATATGGATTATGATTTGGTTACCATAGACAATAATTGTTGGTCATCAAAACTAGATGATAAAATTAGTGATAATCCCCTGGACCTAAATAGACTTAGTGGTAAAATTAACAAATCCTCTATATTATTCCTCAGTAGGAGACAAATCAATAAAATTTTGCTTCTTCCTTGACCAAATAATTAGTGTTGAACCAAAGGAGAAATTCTATCTTGAAATATAATTATATTTTTGAATATCTCCAACCTAATATAAATCTATATAACTAAATAAGTTAATGTCAATACCTGCTCCATAGTGAATCTTGAAACTATGATTACCTTGAGTTTATTGGATAATCCATTTAGCTTCTTTTCATTACAACTCATGTGATTTCTACATAAATCTAGAGACCTTGCCCAATACATATGAAATGTTAGGTCTAGTTTGTGTAACATAAATGAGATTGCCAACAAGTTGTCGATACAAGGTAACATCAACCAATGGAGATATGCAATCATCCTCAAGCTTCACACTAGACAAAAAAAGAGTTAGATCTGGTTCATAATTAGCCATGTTAAACCATGAAAAAAAATCAAGAGCATACTTAAATTTTTTAATAATGATCCTAAAGTCAGACTGAGAAATTAAAACCCTAAGGAAGCAATGTAACAAGCCTAAACTAGTCATTAATAACCTCTTAGGTAAAGTAGTTTTCACTACTATTATGGTGGATGAATAACTCTCTATGATCAATAGATCATCCACATAGAGAAATATAATCATCAATGAATCATCCTAACACATGTATACATTCAAATTAGAATGAAATCTAGTAAACCCAATGAAAATAAGAAAGGATTTCATCTTAGCATACCAAGCTCAAGGAGCTTGTCTGAGACCATAGATAGATTTATGAATTTTGAAAACTAAGGATGAATCTTTCACAAATCATTATGGTTGATCCATTTACATTTCCTCTTTCAGGTCATCATGAAGAAATTCACTCTTCGCATCCATCTAATGAACATCCTAGTGATGTGTTATACAAATGGTGAAATTAAATTGCATTGAGTTTAATTACACAACTAGAGAAAACATCTTAGTATAGTCAACACTAGGTACATGATAAAAACCCAATGCTACTAAAAATAATTTGATCTTGTTTATGGACCAATCTACTGAAAATTTTATTTGATGGATCCACCTACATCGAATAAGTTTTATTCCCTTGGCAAGAAGGACTAAATCCCAAGTGTTTTTCCTTAGTGAGGAACCATGTTCCTCTTCCATATCATTATCCCACTCAGGATTGCTTGGTGCCTCATAAAATTATTGTGGATTTGAAAAAAATTTAATGAAAGCATGTGGGGCATCCTAGAATAGTGAATATGTTTTGCTGGTATCTAACAAATCTCAAACCCAATGGATAGTAATTTCCAATGTTTATCTAGTCTAGATAGTTCTAGATGTAGGAGAGTTAGGAGGATATTCCTCATCCTATAAATATATTCTAGGAGGAGGAGGTGAGTCCTCATCACTACTATCATCATCAAAACTAGAATAAGAATTTGGATCATTAAAAAGATACTCCAGTGGATCTAAATCATTACAATTATTATTATTACTATTATCAAATCTTAGTGTGTCTAAGGAAGGGGAGAGGTTTCAAGTGTGAAATCAAAAAGAATCTCTTGAAAATAAATACTTTTCTCAAATAAAAACTCATGAGTGGTGGAATGGATAAGCTTGTATCTCTTACCACCCTTACTATATCTAATGAAGATGTAATGTTGACTTTGAGGTTACATTGCCTTATATTTATTCTTTAAAATGTGATCCATAGAAGGATATCCAAACACTTAGAAGTGCTTCACTATGGGTTTCTGACCAATTCAAGTTTCAAAAGGAGTGTCTCCATTTAATGCTTTATGAGGAACACATTTTAGATATAATAATCACATTTAATAGCCTCAGCTACATACCAAGGTGAAAAATACTTGGAGTGTAACATAAAATTTTCCATTTCCTTTAATAACTTGTTCTTTCACTCTAAAACACCATTCTACTGAGGACTATATGAAAATGTATGTTGTAGTTCAATACCCTAAGTTGTGCATAATTTATAAAAATGGTCATTGACATACCACTATTATCGATGCACAAAATAGTGATGACTTTATTTGGATATTTTTTGACAAGCACCTTGAAGTCCTTAAAATTATCAAAGACCTCTAGTTTCTACTTAATAAAATACACCCAAATATACCTTAAATAGTCATTGATGAAAGTAAGCATATATTTAGTCTATTTGAATGAAGGTTTTAGAAATAGACCATTAATGTCACTATACACAAGCTCTAATATCTATTTAGATATCTATGAATTACCTTTATTTTACTTCCCCTTAGGATGCTTACCAAGTATGCAACCTTGAAAAACATTATCATAAAACATGACTCATGCAAACCATGTTATGATGACTGAGTTGATCTAGGTAGTGATAGTTGAGATGGATGAATTGCTCATACCATAATTTACTCACCCCATCTAAATGAATGAGTAGTGTAGTAAAGGGTTGATTAGGAAAAAATGTGAAAAATTATACGATCACGATTGGTGACCTACTTTCCCAAATGCAACTATGTGTAGACACTAAAATTACATCACACACATGTGCGTAACTCTGTATGTCAAAACCCCCCTTAATCCCATTTAAATAATAAAAATTAATCTCCCTAACCCATACTTTACCCCTCACACATTTAATTAATTTAAAATACTTAATTAAGTTAATTAAAAACCTTTATTGCCACCTTACCTGGCCACCTCACCCTATGACTAATTCTCACTTGATGAATCACCTCAAGACCTGGTCCCCTCATCATACTATCCAAGACTTATTCCCACTTCTAAACTAAATTCCTAATCAAATAACTCCTTCTTAACCTCTTATTTTTACCATTTTATAATGGGTGCCACACTTGGCATGAATAACAACTGAAAACAAGCCAAAAATAGTATGGTTTACCTATTCTAGGGTCACTGATGTCAGTCAACCCACGATTGACATCGACATGATCACTGACATCAACAATATAATCCAAACTCTAACATGAATTTTAGGTCAATATAACTTAATAAAATTCATTCTTACTTGCATTCAAGCTCTAGGCATTCTATTTTTGACATTCTGGCTTACATCCATCTTGCATAAGTCAATGACGAACAGCCATTGAGCTCTTGAGGACCAACACCTTGTTCTCTCCATTTAGGCATTCAAGTTTGGACTCCCTATTAGGGATCATCAATATGGCACTTATTGTTCAACAACCACTATAGCTAAGTACATCACTTATACTATAGGTCGTTTAAACATTTATTATGTTATTTATTTATATCTACTCTGCATTACTTTACACACTTTTGATCATACCCCCATGAGGGAGTTACAAAGATTCTTCACTTGTTTCTCCTTAACCTAACATACCAAACCTCTGACCAAACCTACCTAAGCCATAATATCTCTCTCATAACTCTCCCAACCTCCCTAACCTGATCCAAACCATTTCCTAGACTCAGAAAAGCCTTCTTCAAGCTTCTAGACCATTATTGCCCCTACTGACCTCAATAGATTAACTGACATCGATCACCTCACTATCAACCTCAGAAGTATAACTGATATCAATCAATCCCTTACTGAGGTTGGTGACTTTATATTCCCTAACCCCTTCAAAACCTACCCAGATAACTTCTAAAATATAAATAGATTACATCACCTATACCCTATCACTCTCTACTGCATACAATTTGTTAATAATGGTAATCTTATCTCTCTTGCACTCTCTCTTTACCTCTCTTTCAATTTTTTATTATTATTTTATCTCTCAAAAGTGGACTATCATCTCTAAGGAAGTTTCACACTTCTTAGAACAAGCACGTAGCTTGGAAGCCCACTCATTTAACTACTAACAAACATCTTTTGGTAGTGTTTTCTTACTTTTAGGTAGTCCTCCCCAGCCAAAGAAGAGTGCTCAAAATGTTTGGATATGACGTGAAAACCAAATTTGGGTTCTTCCTAATTACTTATCCCTATCCTTCTTTCTCTTTTCCTTTACATTTTAAATAGACAAAATTTAGTGAAACATTTCTAGCACGCTTGATGGGACCCTAGAGTTTTCCTTGGGTTCATTTATTGTTTTAAACATTCATATAAGTGCATTATAGTGAAAATTTCATTTCTTACACTTCCTCCTCTTTTATTTTCAAATGAAAAATTTAATATTTTATTTTCTATTTAAAAAGCATTAAACTAAAAAAAAAATCTTTTCTCTTTGCCTCTAAAAGCAATTTGTCATTTTATTTAAAAAAAAAGAGAGAATATCTTCTATATTTCCTATTGTATGCATATTAGGATAGTGAAATTCATACTCTATTCCTATTTCATCTCTATTTTCATTTTAATCTAAACATTTCAGATTTGGTTTTAAAACTTACTGCATTTCATAGTTTGCTTGTTGCATATTAACTCACCTAGTTAATTACAATCATTTTGAATAAATTGTAGTGAACCTATGTTACACAACCAAATCAAATTCACATAAACAAACATCTAAACTCACCTGAGAAAATGCCTATTAGGATTTCATCACCTGGTGGATCACCTTACCCTACCCGACTATCCTACTTGGATTCTAAAACCAAGGGGAGAACCCACTCTGTTCTCTGGCAGAGTATAATCTCTAGATAAAAGGTATGTTTTGGCTAAGCAACTTGGCTTAGCTCCAAGTTCATGAAGTGTGGAGAGTAAGCTCTTATAACAAGCCACATACCTAGTCTAACATATATTTCCTCTTGAGTACCAAAACTAACCTAAAACCAACTCTAGATTGCTTTCTAGTACCTTTAATAACCAAATTCTTTTCTCACTATCTGATTAAGGCATAGGCCAACACGAGACTAAAAATTAATCTCTATGACTTAATAGTTGCTAGTTGTATGTTATTTTTCTACTTTTCTTTTGCCTTCTATATTTTTGAGTTGGTAAGGATATATTCCTATTGATTCTTAAAATCAATACTATTTCTAATACTCAGTTTGTATAGCATGTTATCTCAGGTTTTTTGAGTGATCTTCCTTCTTACACAGACCTTTTACATCCACTATCCTACCTAGTTTCAACCTCTAATTTCTTGAAATAGCAATTTTTTTGTCTCCTAGGATATCACAGTGACCAAAATCAGTTAACCCTACTAGCATCGGCAAATTTTACCTACCAACATTGATTATTCCACTGAAATTGGCAAACCTTTTCTACCGATATAGGTCAAGTGATTGACATCAATGAATGTGTAATTTCATCTACTCAAAATAACAAGCTAAAATAACCCATTTACCTGCACACAAACCTAGTTTTTCCTTATTTTATTTTAAATATAGGGTATTAAAACTATTTATACATCCTCTTGCATGGTATTGACATGAGCTCAAGCCAAAATTCTTTTTGATTATTCAAGCTGGCAACCACTTCCACCTTCCCCTCTCACTTTTGATTCTATCATAAAGCATACTTAAGATATAGAGCATACTCCTAACCCTAACCAAATTCCCATTATGCCCAAGGGAGATCAAGATTTTGTTAAATTTCTTTATCATAATGTGGTATCACTTCAGCATCACCTTATTATGAGCTAAACCCATAATTCTTCAGGTGACCCAATCTATGGTATGCCAACCTCTCTAATGGAGACAACTTTAGTTTCAGTTTCTTCCACTATTTTCCCCATGGTTACCCAAACCACCACTTTGATGAGTAACGCAACTATAAACAATGTTCAAAGTGTAGCATCTTTGACTACCCAATCCCACCTAAACCCTAGTGTGACTTCCCTACTTTCACAACCACAACTAGTTCAACCAAGTCACACCCCATTCAAAAATTTAGTGGTACCTATTCCATCTACCCCCCACCTATAATTACTTGAGTTATGACTCACCCTTCATCCAGTATAACCATGACAATAATCCAACCTGTAATAACAATAACCAACCAAGGCATAGTCTCCAACCCAATGGGACAAGCACCTTTTCTTTTTGCACCTCAGCCTATGACTCATTTTACTTATGTTTCCCTAACACAACCTTAGAAGGATATGTCATACACTCCCTCTGCTTCCTATCAGCTTCCCTATAACTTAGGAGGTATTCCTCAAACTAATCCCCCTCTAGACCTCATTAAGATGTTGATGGATAAGATGTCTAATCTAGAAACATCCATTTCTAGTTCAAAGAATGTGTTATGTTATGATCAAATATGCAATGAACCAATCCATCCTTCTATTCCTATTTGCCCTTATCCAAGCCAATGTGAACTCCCTAAATTTACTCATTTCTAGAGTAAAGAGGACCCATAATAACACTTGTGAGCATTTAGACATGCTTGTTATTTAATAGGGCATGATGATGCATTACTAATTCGCACTTTCCCTATGTCTCTTTTAGGTTCTACCTTGGATTGGTATAACTCTATACCTCAACATTCCTTTTTATCATTTACCCAACTTGCACAAATATTCTTAGACCATTTCTCTATTAACATTTATAAGAAGGTTTCTATAACAGACCTTTATTCTATCAGATAATTTGATAAGCCACAAAGTTTGATCAATCAACTCTCCTTCTCCTTACCCCAACTTGATATTATTGAGCTCTTCTCAAGGGCATGTGCTAAGAACATCTCATCCACACTCTAGGTACAAAACTTTTGCACATTTGATGAGGCCTTTACAATAGTACAAAAACTCAAGTTTCATGTTATAGATGAAGGCAAAGTTAACTTACACTGTAAGAATCCCAATTCCAAATCAAATAAATCCTCTAAAAATTCTCCCTCTAATCAAAAGGATAAAGGATCTACCAATGTGGTGGTCATTAAGTCAACCTCTTCTACAACCATAAACAAATCAAATTCCTCAACTTCCCAAAATCTGACCAAGCAATTCCAAAAATGGTATGAAAAAAGATACTACACTCCCATTGGGGAGTCATATACACCCATCTTGGAGAAACTATTGTAACAAGGTGTCATAACCCTTCCTTAGATCAAACCTCATATACAGTTTGACCCTTCCTATCCTATCCCAATTTAGTATAAGGAAGATGAGTTTTATGGTTACAATCGAGTTAAAGGCCATAATTCTAATAATTGCAAGACACTCAAGAACATTATTTAAGAACATGCTTGATAGAGGTGATCTCATCTTGGATAATCCTAATGCACCCCCTAGTCAAAGTATGGATGTGTTCAAACACCCTTTTCCTAACCATTCATTGAATCAGAATATTATTCAGTCCACAACTAACTTAGGTGATCATAATATCCATACAGTTAATATGGTCTTTCCTTTACCTTTAGTTCAACCTTCCCCTCAATAGGATACATCCATTTCATCGAATCCTCCCCCATATTCAATGGCATCTATTTCACCCATTCTCCCTCTTTAGGTAGAAGAACCTATTTCACCCATTCCACTCCCTCATGAGGAAGAGCCTCATTTACCACTCCTTTTTCCACATGAGGAGCCTATAATGCCAATTCTATTTGTACCAATATTACCTATCCTCTTACCACTTAAAGACCACACTCGACCTATTCTTTAACCACATGTTGAAGGGAACATCATTCCTACATTATACCCTCTTGAGGAACCTTCTTCACCTACTTCTCCTCCTCCTATAAAGAATAGTACCTCACCCACTTCACCTTTACACTTTAAGGAGTCAGTATCATCTACTCCCATAATGGATGAGAGACCTATTTTGCCTATTATAATTATACCACTCTTACCCCTTCTTTTAACTTGTTGAAGAACCAGTCTCTCCTTCTCCACCTTCTTCTCCACCATTACCTACTGAATTGGAGGTATCTATACCTCTTAATTTTGTTTCAATAAATGTCATCCATTTGGGGCCTCTCACCTATCATTAGGGTAAGTAAACAAGGTCCCTTCCTCTCGTTCATCCTAAAATAATTGATGAAGACTCTCCCACTATTAACGCTATCCAATGTCAAGATGATGATGCAATTATCACCTACATGAGTACAGATGATTCCTATATCCAATGATCATTCCCATCCAAAATGCAAGCTATGTTAAATGAATCAACCATTGACATCAACCTACCCTCTAATGATAACCCTCACGTCCTCATGATTAGCCAATCTTTAGATTCCTCTGAGCAAGCTGATTATGCTACATTTCTTAATAACCATAACAAAGGCTTTACTTGGTCTTATAATGACATGCCTGGTATTGACCCCTTTATCATCACCCATAACATTATCACTAATCAAGATGCTAAACCTATTAAGTAGAAGCTTCACAAGATGAATCGTCATAGTATTCTCTTTGTCAAAGAAGAGCTTCAACACCTCCTTTTTGTTAAATTTATCCAACCCATCGACTACCTATAATAGATTTCTAATATTGTTCCTATCACAAAAGTGACAGGGGGAATCCATATTTACATCAACTATCATGATATAAATCTTTCCTATCTAAAAGATGATTTCCCATTGCCAAGTATTAACCAACTTATTGATCTAACAGCCAACCATGAGATGCTATCACTTATAGATGGATTCTCTAGATATAATCAAATCCTCATTGCTCCTAAGGATTATTACAAGATAACCTTTATTACCCCATGGGGGACTTTCTACTATTGAGTCATGCCTTTTGGCCTAAAGAATGCTGGTGCAACCTACCAACACACCATGACCTACATTTTTCATGATCTCCTACAAAAAATTATGGAAGATTCTATGGATGAATTACTCAGCAAGTCTAAACTTCATCAAGAACACTTGATGATTCTCAAAACCATATTTACTCTTCTCCTTCAATATAACATTCAACTAGACCCAAAGAAATGTGTCTTTGGCATTATTTTTATTAAACTCTTAAGTTTTATCATTTCTCTCTGTGGTATCAAGGTTGATCTTACTAAGGTTAGATCAATCCTAGAGATGCCTCCACCTACTAATATCAAACAACTTTGTAGCCTACAGGGTAAACTTTAGTCAATTTACTGCTTCATTTCCTAGTTGTTAGACCATTACTAACCCTTTCACCATCTCCTCAAAATGGATGTCTCTTTCAATTGGAATACATATTGCCAGAAAACTTTTGATGCACTTAAACAATACCTCCTTTCTCCATCAGTTCTTATTCCACCTAAGTAAAATCAACCTTTCTACCTATATATCTTCATAACAGACCATTCTCTAGGTGTTATGATTACACATCGAGATGACCAACATTGAAAGCAGGTGGTTTACTACATAAGTTTCACACTTATTGATTATGAGGCTTGATATACCCATACTAAAAACCTTTGCCTCATGTTAGTCTTTTCTACCTCCAAGATTTGTCATTATCTCCTAAATCACAAAACCTATGTGGTTACCCATACTAATCCCCTCAAATATATGCATTCCAAACCATATCACAACCAACGTGTAGCTTGGTGGCTCATACTTCTTGATGAATTTGACTTAGAGTTCATTCAACAAAAGTCTATTAAATGGAAAACAATCATTGACTAGTTAGTTACTGCCCCTTTACCTGACAATCAACCTTCAAACCTCAAATTCCATATGCTCTCCACCAATGACATCTCCTATCAAATTATGATGTTTTTGATGGATCTAAATGCCAAAATGGTGGGGGTGTAGGGGTCATTCTTATTCCTCTAGATGAGCAGCCTATTACTTTGTCATTTAAACTAGATTTTGAATGCACTAACAATATGGATAAATATGAGGCTTTGATTCTAGGACTTCAAATAGCTCTCTTCTTGAGTATCAAATCCATAACCATTTTTAGTGATTCTTAGCTAGTGGTTAACCAAGTTAATGGTTCCTACCTATGCAAAAATGAAATTCTACAGTGGTATAAATATCATGTAGATATGTTCTCGGGATCATTTGACTCTTATCTCTTGTAAATTGTTCCTCAAATTATAAACAAGTTTACTAATATGATTGATTCACTTGATTCACACATACCCTCTTCATCCTCCTCTTTGAGAATTTATGTCACCATGCATCACTTAACATTACCCTCCTATGTCTCAGCTAACATCCTCTTTGTCAAAAATTTAACTACCAACCCACAAGAGCTATGGTACAAACAACTCACAGATTATCTTTCCTTCTCTATTACCCCTCTTGATCTCTCCAATAATGGGAAATGGGCCTTCATAAAATATGCTTCTCATTACACTATCCTAGGGGGAATTCTCTATAAGTGAGGTTTTGATTGTTTTCTCCTTAAATGCCTAACTAGTACTAAGACTCCCTTTGCTATTAAGGAAGTCCATGATGGGATTTGTGGTGGGCATTTAAATAGTGACATAGTTGTTAAACATATCCTTCGATTGGGCTATTATTGGCCCATACTTCATCAATATTGTGCTAATTACGTTTAGCATTGTGTCAAGTGTTAACAATATGCTAACCTCCTTCACATTCTTAGTCATGCATTACAAGTCACCAAAGACTTTTGGCCCTTCTCCCAATGGGGATAAGATCTAATAAGAGAAATTAACCCTTATTCATCCCTTTGTCATCATTATATCATTATTACCATTGAATACTTCACCAAGTGGGTTGAGGCCATCCCTTTCATCTCCACTAAAGCTAACAAATTCATTGACTTCATTAACCATCAAATCATTTTTCAATTTGGTGTCCCTCATAAGATTATAACAAATAATGGTAAGTCTTTCAAAAATAAGACTATTCAAAGTCTTTGTGATACATTTGGAATCAAATTAAGCGTCTCATCACTATATGATCCACAAGTTAATGGATAAGCAGAAGCTTCTAACAAAACATTGACCAAAATTTTCATGAAGGTAATCAATGATACGAGCAAGGATTGGCACACACACATTACTTTTGATTTATGGGCTTACTACACTAGCATTCAAACCCCTATGGGCACTACACCTTTTTCATTGATATATGGGATGGAGACTATTTTGCCTCTTGAGGTCAAGATTCCTTCTCTTCACATTTCTCTACAATACATACTTACTAACAATGATTTTCACCAAGAATATTTGGCTCAACTTGAATTGCTTGATGAGTACCATCTCATAGCCCTCAACCACCTCCAAATATATCAAAAGCATATCAAACACACTTATAAAAAAAATCTCAAAGAGAGATATTTCAATATAGGAGATCTCATCTTAAAATAAAATTAACACATGACGAACATGAAGAAAAGCAAACAATGTAAGTTTTATCCTAATTGGCTTGGACCTTATATCATAACTCATAAGTATGGCTCAAGAACTTATCACTTGTCTTCTCTTGAGGGAAGGCCAAAACTCAAGCCTTTAAATTCCTTACACCTACAACCATTCTTTTGTTAAACAAGTTGCTTTACCTCATGTGTAAATTGAGCTCATCCCTTGAGCATACCTATTACTGTAGACACCGAAATCATGTCTACTCCCCTGGTCATCCCTCATTTTATTTCTCCCTTGCCTATTTTGCCCCTGTCGACCATTTCCCTACTAGCCTTGACCCTGGCAGCATGTAAAAATGAGCAGAGAGCTAAAACTAGCCCCTGTCTCCATTCTGCATCTGTCGACGACAGTCGTTACCCAATCGACGTCACCGATGTCGGTCACTTATCGGCCGATGCCAGAAATCCTGTCGACGTCGGTCATCTTACCGTTACCCATTATCAGTTATCCATTCGGTTCCCAACTGGTTTCCCGAACGGTTATCAAACCGTCCCTCGCCTTCATCAGCCTCTGCCAATCGATCCCAAACTCAGACATTCAAAAACTCTAACCAATCCATAGACTCTTGCTAACCAATCCACAAACTCTTGCAGACATTCAACAGACTCTCACGATCAATCAACCCTGGTGATCAATCAACTCCAACATCAACCAATCTGCATTCGCTTCGATCAACATCTGGCAGCGCATCGATGACTTCAACCATGTCTTTCATCATACTCGTAGTCTGACAGGTAATTATCTCCCTCTATTTGTTTTTATTTCTTTCTGGTTATTATTTGTTTGTTATCTCTATCATCCCAGATCTTCAGACTATATGTAGGCCCGAGACTTAACTTCCTTCTTTATATCTCTGCCCACTATCCCAGTCTGTAACTCTGTTTTGGACTTCCTACACTATAACTCTATTCAGACCTTCTGCAAACCCCCAGACCCTATCCAGACTTGACCAAAACAAGACTAGACCCTATCCAGACTCGACCTTACCCTGACCAGACCCTATCCAGACCCTGTCCTGACTCTACCTGACCTGACCTGATCCACCCAGACTCTGTCCAGAACTTGCCCCGACTGATGACGGTCACTACCCCGACCGACACTGGCACCTTAACCGACGTCGGCACCTTCCCCTGACCGACGTCGGCACCACAGAGACTGACACTGGTGACTGTGCAGAATAGTTTGCTTCATTTCAAGTATGCATTTTGTTTTCTGTCTTTTATTTTTGTCATTCTGTCTTTTACATCTACTTCAGTCAAATATTCTGCTTTTTTTATCAGTGGGTTGATATCCTTCTAGGAAGTCTTCGTACTTTTGGGATCAGGCTTTTGCTTGACAACCCACCATATCCTCATCTAACATTTTTTGTCTTAGTTTCTTCTTCTTCACAGGTGTCATTCCTCCATAGCCAAAGAGGAGTACCTTTCAACATCTGATTACGGTGCGCATGACTACAATCAGGTATCTTCTAGCCTTGACCATTCTTTAGTTTCTCATTTTCTTTATCTTTGAATGTGAAAGTGAAATTTACATAGAAAACATTCTGGCACGCCTGGTGGGACATTAGGTTCTTCCTCGGGTTCCTTTTTCTTTTCGTTCATATAGGTGCATTAAGTTCCTTCCTTTTCACCTCCTTTCGTCTCTTCTTAACGACACTATAAGCAGGACTAAAAAGAACATTTCTTTCCTTTCTTGCACTTCTAGACTAGCTAAAATTCATACTCTTCGACTCTTTCTCCATTCGTCTTCATACGAACAAAACATTTTGACTTGGACATTAAAACACTCTGCATTTCACTTCTATTTTCTTGCATCTTTTAGACCACACTTAGTAATTAACAAACACATATTGAATTAATCTAGATCACTTTATGTTACATGACCAAACCACATGCACTAAAACAAACATCTTTAACTTACCTGAGACAAGGCCCGACTGGAATTTCATCCCCCAGTGGATATCTTACCCGTCTTGGTGATCTTACTTGGATTTCATCACCAAGGGGAAAGCCCACTCTGTTCTCTGGCAGAGTCTAAACTATAGGGGAAGTATATTTTGGCTAAGCGGGCCCAGCTTACCACTGGACTCATGAAGTGAGGGGAACTTGCTCCTTAGCACCAGGCCTTGTACGAAACCTAACATAGACTTCTTGAGCACCATAACTAACCCGAAACCATCTATAGACTACTTCTTCTAGGACCCAACTCGAAAGCCAATCTTCCTCTACACACATTCTAAGGCATAAGCCACTATAATCCTAATAATTTACTCCTAGGGTTTTAGGATCTACTTGTGTCTTCATCTTTTTAGTTCTTATCTGTTTGTTTGAGCTTGTGAGGATGTTCTCTCTCACCTTGAATGGTTTTGACACGTAGTCAAACCAAGGCCCTTCTTGACCATGCTAGCCATCAACCGCTTCTGTCTACTCCATCCTTAACCAGTCCTATCATGGAGTTCCACTAGGAGACTGAAAGAACTCCTACAGGACCGACCCCGACTCAAACTCCCATCATCCTTGAAGGGGACCAAGATTTTGAGAGATTCTTGGACCTCAATGTCGCAGCCCTCCAAAACTATCTCGCGAGAAACCCAATGCGAGACCTTTCGAGTGACATGGTGACGACATCGACACCATTCACCACCCAGCCTTTTATGACTCAGCCTTTTGCCTCAACCAATAACCCGACCATGGCCAATACAGAAAGTTTGGCCTCCACATCTATTTTTAGACCGACCTCCATCGGGGTTTCGTTACCCCCTCAACCACCTACAATTCAACCAAGTTCTACGTCATACCAGAACTTGATTGTCTCGACCCCTCACACTCTTATGCCCATAAATGTAGGAGTGCCAACCTATCCTTCTACCAGTGCTACTATTCAACCACCTCTGGCGGTATCTAGTCAACTTATGCCATCTACTTCTATGACGCAACCACTTTTGACCTCTACTTCTATCCCTGTGACTAGTTATCCATATGTTGCACCCCTACAAGCGCAACCGACTACGTCGTATGCCTCTTCTAGCCTCTTTCAAGCACCTTACAACCTAGGGGGTGCCCCATCTGCCAATCCATCAGTAGACATCATTAAGATGATGATGGATAAAATGTCCAGTTTTGAAACCTCTATCTCTAGCTCATGTAATGCTCTCTTGTATGAGCAAATTTGCAATGAGCCCATCCATCCTTCTTCCCTATCTGACCATACCCCAACCATTGGGAAATTCCTAAATTCACTCACTTTCAGAGTAAGGAAGACCCACAGCAACACTTACGGGCATTCAAACATGCCTGTTACCTTATTGCCCACGACGATGTGTTATTATTACGCACGTTTCCTATGTCGCTTTCTGGCCTTGCCCTTGACTAGTATAGCTCTCTTGCCAGACATTCTATCTTTTGATTCATTCAACTCAGCCAATTATTTCTCGACCATTTTTCTATTAACATCACCAAACAAGTCTCAATCACAGACCTTTACTCTATTAGGCAATTTGACGATAAATTTGTAGTCAATTTTGTCGCCCATTGGAGAGACCTAATTAATCAGCTCTCCTTCCCCTTGCCTCAACTGAGCTCATTGAGCTATTTTCTCGAGTATGTGCCAGCCACATCTCTTCTACCTTGCAAATTCAGACATTCCACACTTTCGACGAAGCTTTCATCATGGCTCGAAAGCTTGAACTCCACGCCCTTGAAGAGGATAAGGTCAAATTGCGTAATACCAACGCAAAAGCCAATGGCCTTTCTTCTTCCAGACCTTCTTCTTCTGCCAACTCCCAGCCCAAAGGAGTGGCCAACACTATGGTCGTTAGATCACCATCCTTGACAATAACTAATCAATCTCAACCTTCGACATCTTCAAGCATCACCAAACAATTCCAACAACGGTACATTTAGCGTTCATACACTCCACTTGGAGAACCATACGCTTCTGTTTTGGAAAAACTTGTCAAGCAGGGGGTCCTCAATCTCCCTCCAATCCAACCACCTCAATTTGACCCTTCAAAAGCCCTCCCTACATGGTATAGAGAGGCCAACTTCTGCCACTTTCACCGCATCCACGGCCATGACATCGACAACTGCCGAACCTTCAAAAACATCATCCAAGACATGATCGACAAGGGGGATCTTATTTCCCCTCCCAACCAAAACATTGACATCTTTAGAAACCTTTTCCAAACCATCCTCTTAATCAAGACAACATTCAGACCATAACCAATGACCTCCAAGACCATAACATTCACACCGTCAACACTATCTTACCTCTTGTCTCTGACCAACCTCCTTCACAGGTGGAAGACCCTTATTTCCCTATTCATCTATCACAAGATGAAGAACCCTCTTCTCCTATTAGTCCTCCATCTACCTCTTTTATACTAGAGGATGCCTTGACCACACCTAAGCCATTAGCCCTACCTTCATCCGCAGACCTTACCTTGCCTACTCCTCAAGCACAAGTAGAAGGCACGTTCATCCATGCTCTCTGCCCTCTTGAGGAGCCACACTCTCTTATTTCTTCTCCATCATGAGAAGACCCAGTCTCTTCACCCATTTCAACCAAGGAAGACCTAGTCACAGTTTCCTCTTGCCTTTTACCTAAGATTGTTACATCTCACTCACCTCCATCCACATCTAAACCCAAATCTGCATCTAACCTCGCCTCACACAATGGTGGCCCTCAACCCAAACTAAAGAAGACCACTAAACCACACCGGAGGACTCCTCCCCCACCTTCGTCATTACCTTCAGTCTTGGGCCCGCATCCGTCCACTTTAATAGGAGTGCTTCCTACTCCCATACTTCACAGAGGCACATCACCTCCATTACTCCCTCAACCCGTCAGACATATATCTCATCCAAACCATCAACCAATGCCTCTTACACCAATGTCATCAACCCTCACTACAATAAAACATCCAGACCCGTTAGCAGGTTTTATACCTTGCTGTTACAGCAATTGTTGCAGTCCTCTCGCATCAACCTTCCGCCTCTTAGACCATATCAATCTCTCAGACCTAAACCACCCTGGTTCAATGACACTCGCATTTGTGCATATCATCACATGCCTGGACATGACACGGAGCATTTTTGTGCCCTCAAGGTCACCATTCGCCAATGTCTGGGGAATGACACCCTTCTTCTCGACAACGTCATCAATAATCCTTCAACACCGCCCCTCTCATCAACTCTCGGATCAAGACCCTCTTGGTTTGACAACTCTAAATTTTGTCACTATCATCACACTCTGGGACATGACACTGAGCATTATTACACTCTTAAAGCTATCATTCGTCAACAACAGAGAAAGGATTTCCTTCTCATTAAGGATCCTCTTGACCACCCCTTCGACAAAACATCAACACCGACCCATGCTTCTCTAGCCTCATCACCTAAATATGGATCTCCACGCCAGACTATGGTCCCTTTGCCACCTTTATCCCCCTTATTCAACATCAATACCATCCATCTGACCACTAAACCTCAACTGACCTTAACCAATCTGTCAAACATTCTCCCTACCCACTGGGGGAACTCAACCTTCATCCAAACCTCAACCAACCTTTCAACCCAGTCTCGACCACATATCAATCACTCTTTTAACCCTAAATCTCACTCAAATGTCCATCAACCCTACTTTCAACCCTACCTTCGACCAAACATTCGACCAGTCTCGACCAATCAACAATCAAATATCATTCAACCCAAACATTCAACCAACCTTTTTATCCAAACATTTAACCAGTCTCAACCAATCAGCGACCATGTCAACCAACTTCACATCCACCATCAACACCTGACCAATCTGGAAAGAGCCAAATGGATCAAGTCTGATCCTAATTGACTTGGACCTTATCATACACGCACAAGCATGGCCCAGGGATTTATCAGAACCTGAGCTCCTTTTATGCCTTTCATCTGCGACCATTCTTTTGTTAGTCTAGTGCTCATCTACTTGACATTTGCCTTGAGCTCATCCCTTGAGCAATCTCCATCCTCTTAGTCCTCATTCCTTTTAACCCTACTCCCCTTACCAAATCCTCTATAACCCTTTTATACAGTAGGGATGCTTTGTCCTAATAAAAGGGAGTCCTTGACCTTTTATAGTCCTGTCCATGACTCACATTTCTGTCAAAACAAATCAAGATGTCAACATATCCATGGTCACCAACTCAAATCTAAAAGGCAGACTGCTCCCTCGAAGGACAGCTATACTATCATTGCTGTAGCTAATAGACTGCTCCCTTCAAGGATAGCTATTCAAAGCCCTTATATATAAAGCAAAATATAGACCACTCCCTCGAAGGATGGCTATGACTAATTCTTGCTACAAACAAAAATCTTTTTCTTAGAAGCTTCCTGCATTGATCAGCTTCACAACATGACCACCAAGCAAATGACATCTCTCTGCAGGCTTCCCGCATTGATCAGTCTGTGCCAAAAAAAAAAATCAATGAGTCATGGACTTGGCTTATAGTTGTCTCAGGGTCTCCTATAAAAAGGGGCAAAGTTATCTCTACTCTAAAATGGGTTACCCTATCCTCTTCCTATCACCTACTCAAGGAACTTCGAGCTCACTTAATGTCAAGTGATTTGATTACCACTCTAACACAACACTGGTCAAGGATGTCATGCATGAACGGGGCTTTTGTTCTAATAACCCTTATCTATGTTGTCCCTTCTGGTCCTTGTCAATGAAAGAGCAATTTGCCTTTCACCTTTTCTCTATATTTTGGTCACATTCAACCCAACCTTTTTTACCCAACCAATTCAAACCAAACCAACCTCAACATTTTCATCATTTTCATCATGACAATAGACATCATCATTGTTCATTTCACATAGTTTCTACGGACACCAATACACATGGAAACTATCGATCAGACCCAATTTATGTTAAGCATAAACCAATACTTGCTAAAGCATAAATAGACTTCAATTCATTTTTAGCATATATCCATCACGAATATGGAAAATTGCTAGGGATGAAAGACCCTCGACCTATGTTACAGAATACACCATTTGAAAAAGGTTGTGACATCTTCTCCTCATCATTTCGACACTCGACCACATCCAATCATCAACCATTTTGCTTCTTAGTCTGAACTACATTGGTCTGAGGCCCTAAGATTAGGGCTATGTAGGCAGCACTCAGTGTTCTGAGGTTAGCTCGACCACCCTCATTTGTTTGTCTCTCTGATGGACAAACCTTTTTTCCTCATTTTGACCACGACCAGTCTATCGATCACTTTGACCATGACCATCGATCCCTTTGACCATTCCTCCCTTTTTGGGAGAACTACATTGGCCTGAGGCCCTTCACACAAGGGCTATGTAAGCAGCACTCAGTGTTCTGAGGTTAGCTCGGCCACATCCTTTCGTCCATCCATCCACCTCGACCAATGACCATTGGAGATCATGCTTATCTCCTTCGACCTTCGACCACTTCCAAGACAATGTTGCCTTGGTTGTTTTTGCATGTATGCTACCTCACGGCTGGTTAGTAGAATTATCCACAGACTATTTTTGACCTTTACAAGTATAGGATCGCGAGCAAGTTGATCCCTACTACTTGTGGCATTTTTCATATTTTTGGGAGCACTTCCTGAGCTTGGGATACCTGGAACATGATGACCATTTGGAGCTTCAGCGTAGATTGAGTGACTCAATCAGTAGACGACTAAATGCTGGGGCCCGATAACTTCAATTTTGGCACTCCTCAACCCTTGACCTATGACAATGTGACCCAACCATCTCGTGAAGTGGTAGGCATGTAATCACGACTTTTGTAGCATTCACCCTCACCCTTTTTCATCCACTCTTTGTCAAATCAACACCTGATTCCCAGTTCCCTTCCCTCGACTCCTGCTTTGAGGGGGAATACCTCATCTACAATCAGGGAAACCTATCTTCTTCTTGTTTTTGTCTTGTACTTCATTTGAACAACCAACAAGATGAAATTGACCTTACCCATCACCTGGGGCAACCAATCTCCTATTTTTGTCTTGCAGTTTGTCCAGAACAACCAACAAGACAAAAAGGGGCAAATGTAGACACTAAAATCATGTCTACTCCCCTGGTCATCCCTCATTTTATTTCTCCCTTGCCTAATTTGCCCTTGTCGACCATTTCCCTACTAGCCTTGACCCTAGCAGCATGTAAAAATGAGTAGAGAGCTAAAACTAGCCCCTGTCTCCATTCTGCATCTGTCGATGATGGTCGTTACCCCCGGTTGACGTCATCAACGTCGGTCACTTATCGACCGACATCAGCAATCCTGCCAACATCAGTCATCTTACCATTACTTGTTATTAGTTATCCATTTGGTTCCCAACTGGTTTCCCGAACGGTTGTCAAACCATCCCATCAACCTCTGCCAATCGATCCTGAACTCGGACATTCAAAAACTCTAACCAATCCACAGACTCTTGCTAACCAATCCACAGACTCTTGCAGACATTAAACAGACTCTCGTGATCAATCAACCCTAGCGATCAATCAACTCTGGCATCAACCAATCTGCATTTGCTTTGATCAACATCTGGCAGCGCATCGACGACTTCAACCATGTCTTTCATCATACTCGCTGTCTAATAGGTAAGTATCTCCCTCTGTTTGTTTTTATTTCTTTCTGGTTATTATTTGTTTGTTATCTCTATCATCCCAGATCTTCAGACTGTATGTAGACCTGAGAC